>JAQZBX010013945.1:0-17016 GCA_029593785.1 Cabassous unicinctus | reverse complement strand
GAGTTGTAGCATTTGCCAGTTTCCATGGTGTAAATACTTATAGCCCGGTTAAGCTAGCAACATGACGTCATTCGGAAGGGGTACACAGGAGTACATCACAATACAGTATTTCTACTCTACACAGTCAATAGATGTAAATAACTTCAAGAGCATAGATAATAGTAAAACATAGCACAATAATTAGGAAGAGATGAGTTTTGAGTATTACCTTTGTTATGGGTCAAACGTGGATCTTTGCCCATGACACCGGGTTTTGAGAAGAGAGTTTATTTAGCCAAGGCAAGCCTCACAGGAGACAGGAGAACTAGTTTCAGGTGTCTCTCCGATTTACAAGTGGCTTTGGGGGAGGGGGGGCTTGGTTAGGGGAATTAGTGAGTGTGGAGTTATTGCTCAGGTTAGGTGCCCGCACCAGCTGGGCATGCAATAATCTTGCGCTTCATAGTAGGGCGTGGGAATAGTTAAATGCTTCAGTGGGTTTTAACTATTTTAACTATTATAATGACATTCTAATGCCCAAAGTTTAACTTTAGGAAAAGCTGTTTCTTTCCGAGCATGCCCTTGGGTTAAAACTAGTTTAAGCTGGTCCTGCTAACTTAGGAGTTACTGCAGTTAGCTACAACCCCCCCCCCCATGCATATGCATACTCTAGGGTGGGTCAAGGCTGGCTAACAGAACCTAAGCAAAAGGTTGCTTCAAGGTGCTTTTCAAGGACCCTTACGCCTTTGTTTTAAATATGGTTTAATTATAAGTTGATATAGTTTAATTTTTAATAATGGCTGTATTTAACAACCTTCTCACAAAATTCCTGAAAATTTGATAGTGTGTTCTCAAGAGCCAGTACAAGCTGGCTCCAGCACGCCACTGCCTTTAGCTATTATTCCTTGCTTACGGGGTTCTCTCATTCAGGACTCCTACTGTCTTCAACCACCAAACATCCTTTACTTTGGGAAATGGTTTCTTTCATTTCATTCCATTTTGTTTCTGGAGGGGCTGACAATCACATGAACACCACCTCCCTCCCCGACACACACACACACACACACACACACACCCCACTGACTGCTGAAAACAGGACTTGTACCCAAAAGGGGCAGGGCAGGATCTGGGCATTCCTGAGCCTTGGCTGTAATACCATAATACTGTCACACCATTTTCACCTGGGAAGTTGTGGGGAGCAACCCAGGCAATCCCCAAACCATGCCCTACTAGTATTACATTTATCAAAACACTCTGCCCTCACTCCCCGTCGCTGACCCTTAGGCCAAGTGACAGACACATCCCTAAGGGTCATCTTTCAGCCCTCACTGAGCCCGTCCACCTTTTCTATTGTGTGCAGATGGTTCAATGTCTCCATTCTGCAGCCCTGGGAAGCTGTTAGGTCTACTGCAGCAGCTGACCACACCTAGGACCCCACACTGGGAACCAGCAGCCAGCTGCTAAGCAGGGCAGGGTTTCCTTCCCCTGGGTCATATAAATACCCTGCCCTTGGTAGCACAGGGTCTCTCCTCCCCCACACAAAGCGGGGCCTGCCCAGCTGACTGGAGCAGTTGGCCTCCCGGGAGACCTGCCTCGTTGCATCTCTTGCCCTGTTCTTTCCTTTGTGCTGTGTAAATAACGCAGTCGTTTGCTGAAAGTTTCTGTTGTTCCTGAGCCTGTGTTTCCATGATGCACCACCCAGCAACATGCTCCACACCCCTCTCCGGTCATGTCTCGTAGGTGGTCCCTTTCTGCAGCACCCTCCTGCAGGGTCCTGGTGGACTGGGCTGTGGCTCTCCAGCCATAATGCCTCCGTCAGAAGCCCTTTCCACACAGTCCTCTCTGTTCCCAGGTTCTGGCAATTGCTCCCTCCCCTCCCAGGGATGGCATCCCTGCCGCAGTCCCCAGCGCCTCGTGCTGCACTGCCCCTTGGGTTACCCCACCCTCTGCCCACACCTTTATAAACCCCCTTGATTAAACTTTCCTCAAATTACTCAGTTTGAGTGTGCCACCCATTTCCTGCTGGACCCTTAACTGACACGTCCTTTGCATACCTCCATCCAAGCACTCCCCACACTGCTCTGTCCGCGGGGCTCCATGGTCCAGGAGGTAAGAACCTGGGCTCTGGAGCCAGTCCTGAGTTTGAATTCTGCCTCTCCCACTTGCTAGCTGCAATACTGCAATCAAGTTACTTTGCCTGTTTGTGCCCAGTTTGGGTCTTTGGTAAAACGAACATAGTTGTCCCTACCTTACAAGGCCATTATGAGGATTGGCTATGTAGAAAGGCTAATACAACTGGTGTTACCTACAACCTGCGAATAAGTATTGATGACTCTGCTTCTATTTCCCTGTGTGGTGAGTTCTTCTCTGGTCTTGTTGAGACTCTTTCTCTGTACCTCGAGGTCCAGAAGGATTGAAAAGCCTTGTGCCCCAGGAAGAGTACAATGTGCTGCCACTCCCCACCATGGAACAATCTCCACATTCCCTCTCTCCGAGCTCCCCAAGAGCTCCCGAGGGCCTCTGCCAACAGACAAGAGTTGGTACTTGAGAACTGAACCTGTCTTTCCTGCTCAGGTCGGCAGAGAACAGGGTCCATGTCGGTCGTGCTGTCTAGCAGTGGCAGCCTGGTGGAGCCATCTGAGGTCTGACTGGTTCTGGGCCACCACGGGGAATCCAGAACGGAAGGCCCCATCTACTGCAAGGGCCTCTGCGGCAATGTGGAGGGCACTGTGAGGTCAGGGCGCAGCCAGTGCAGAGATTAGCGTCCTCTGACAACCTGCCCTGCCACCTACCACACCAAGGGCACCAAGAGGATGCCAGAGGGCTGTGAGGGAATCAGAGCACCTCAAAAGAAAGCCCAGATGACTCACTGAGGAAAAAGCACTCAGGAGAACCTTGACAGACCTGAGTTCCCAACTTGGCTCTGCCGTCTCCTTGCTCTGGGACTGTGGGTAAGTTACTGTCCGAGGCTCAATTTCCTCATCTGTAAAATTCGCCAATGGCAGTACCAACCTCACACGGTGGTGGTGAGGATGAAATGAAATTATGAGATGATGCAAGCCAACTTTGCCTCCCCCAGTGCTCAGAACACAGAGTGGTCTTCAATAAGTGACTGCTCTTATGAGCATGGCCTGGCAGGGCTATTGGGACTCTGGTGAGGAAATGGGAACAAGGTCCCCAGGGCTATCTTTGTCTCTATCTGAACTCTGCGCTGAGATTTCATGATGTTTGGTTAATTCCCAATGTCTCATTAAGGTTCTGCAGCCCCTCTCACTGGCCTTGCCAGCCTGGAGTATTCTAGGAGAACAAGGATCTTCTCTAGTAACAAACAGCCCACGGCAATAGGAGTCTGGCTTCTTGCCCAAGGGAGACAGGACCTGGAATCTCTACTCAGGGTTTGGGGTCTCCTTTGGGTAGAGCAGAAGTTGCAAACTCTGGGGGACTGTCCAGCTTCTAGTTTATTTTATTGGGCCTGCAAAATATTTAGAAACATTTGAACCAGTGGCCAAGATTTAGAAACCAAGAGCTTTCACCTGACACAATGTCCACCCCCACTCCTGACAGCAAACTGCTAGAGCTGGGCATCAACTGTCCCCTACAATTGGCCATCAGCTCTTTAGCTTGCCAGTTTCCACTCGGCTCCCTTTAGTCAGTTCAGGGTTTCCAGTCTGGCCCTGGAGGCATGCACATTTGTGTCCTCAAGCTAGAGCTTGTTGCACAAACTTTTGTGAGTGTGTGCACAACTTCTAGGGTTCCTATCATCCAATTTACCCACCTGCCAGCATCTGTACCCCCAAACCACAGATGTAAGATGCTGGTCTCACCATCCCTCCTGCCATTGAAAGACAATCCTTCTACTCGTAAAGTAGATCCCATCCCCTCTTGTCCATTCAAGGATGTCATTCCAGTAATTCCTCTGATTCTCTCCACTGGATCATTCCCATCAAACTACAAACATGAAGTTATTTCTTCTATCTTAATGAAAGCCTTTTCTTGATCCCACTCACACTGCCAGCTACCACTCTCCAGTTCTCCGCTCTCCTTTGCAGCTAAACTCCTCTAAGGAGTGAGCTTCGCCCGATGCCTGCCTGTCATCAACAATTCTCCTCTCATTCTCTCCCAAAACTACTCCAGTCAGGCGTTAACCCCTCTCATTCAGCCCAAGCTGTTCCTGACAATATTACTAATAGTAAATCCATGTTGCTAAATCCAAGAGTCAATTCTCAGACTCATCATACTTGCCCTGTCAGCAATATTTGCCAGAGCTGATCATTCCCTCCTTCAACACCCGCCTCGCTGGCCACTCCTTTCCATTCTCCTTTGCAGGCTCCTCTTCTTCTCCCCGGCCTCGTAAGACTAGAGTGCCTCCAAACTCAGTGTTTGGTCCTTTTTCTCACTACATTCACTTCTTTGATGATCTCATCTGGTTTCACACCTTAAATACACCTAATGTTAGCACCTTATATATATATCTCCAGCCCAGGCTTTTCTTCTGGACTTCAGGACCATATATCCACCTGCTTTCATAGCATCTCCACCAGGATGTCTAAAAGATGACACCAGAAACTTCACCTAACCTAAACTAACCGGTGATCTTCTCTCCAAAACCTGCTCCATCCAGTCTCCCCATCTCAGAGCACAACACCACCGTCCTGCAGTTGCCCAGGCCAAAAGCCCTGAGAACATCTATGGGACCTCTCTTTGTCACACACCAATATCCAATCCACCAGGAACTGCTGGTGGCTCTACCTTCAACATAATCAGAAGTCGACCACTTCCAACTGCTCTCCCAGCCTCCTTCCTTGTTGCCCACCCCACACACTGCAGTATCAGCAGGGGAGAACCTTTAACACCACAAATCAGATCATGTCCCTACTTTGCTGAAAACCCTTTAGCAGCTCCCTATCCCACTTGGAGTAAAACCCAGAGTCCTTACCTGAACGGGACTCCCTGCCCCTCTTTGCCCTCAACCCTACCACTCTCCCTCTGGTTACCCGTTCTGGTCCCTTTGCTGACCCTCAAACATGCCAGCATGCTGCCACCTAGAAGCCTTTGCACTGACCCTTCTGCTCGGGACATTCCCCCAGGGTGCCACATACCCTCAACCTCCTTCAAATCTTGTTTGAATGTTACCCATTTGAGAAACACTATTTGAAATTCTCCCAGCCTTCCTCTGACCCTGTTGACCATCCTAACCCGAATCTTTTTCCCCCTTATCAGGTCATCCTCTATGATGCCACATTATAATTTGCTAATTTATAATATTTTTGTTTCTCCCCCAACCCCAATCCCAAATGTCTAGGAGGGTGTCTAGCACATAATAAGCACTCAATATATTTCTTGGATATATGAATTTCTAGGAAGGACCATGGCTTTGATCAATTATCAGAGAGTCTTATGGTCCAAAAATCATTAAAACCAAACAAACCCTACTGCTCCAAGGATTAAAGTTGTTTGGGGAAAAAAAAAGAATCCCACCTTTTCAGCTCTCAAAGAGCCTTTCTAAGCAGAGTTACAACAGAACCACATATACTTGCCCTTGGTTTGACTCAATGCCCTCCTGACACACCAGTTATTCTGGCTTTGCTTGACTGTGGCAGTGTTGGGGTCCCCTCCCTTGAGGGTCCCACAGGTCTTCTCCCCTAATGGCAGGAGCCCTGAATGCTGGCTGGGCCGCAGCTTCCAGACCCCATGAGAAAGCTCCCCTAGCAGCACAGAGAGGAGAGAGACCATGAGGCTTACCACGCAACTGGGCACTGTATGTGGACTAAGTGCTGGGAGCAACAAGAACAGAAGGAAATAGAGAACAGAAAATAACGATCTTTGAAATGACAACAAACGGGACACATTATCTAAGCACTAACACTTAAGGAGGCGGCTGCCCAAGCTCAAGTGGGCAGCTCCTCAGGAGAGAGAGGCCGACTTCTTTCCAGGCTGCCTGGTCTTCAGTCCTTGTAACTTTTCATCTTTTAGCGCCTTCAAGAATTTATCTGCAGGAGAGCAAAACAAACTTAGCTGTAGTAGAGATAAGGGCTTTTCCTAACACTCCCAAAGCAAGGCTTCTGGGAAACAATTGTGCTCCCTGTAGGAGCCCAAACCCATTTGTGATCCAAGCTGGGAGGAAAAAATATAAAGCCGAAACACATTTAACTGGAGAACAGCTCAGTTAAGAAATCCAGGACTTAGAAAAGCCCAGGTTTTCTAGGGATTTTTTCCTTTCATCGCTGTGGGGAAGGGGATACTACAGGATGCCTGATAAATTGGGCACCATTTCTAAGAACCATGTTAACCCAAGCATTCGGGTTGTTTTGTCCTCCTTTTCCCTCCTTTTAACCTGATAGTAGGGATGGCCTTTCTAGAACTATCTGCAATCCCCCAATGATCGAGTGCAAGCCTTGGCCAGGACATCTATTGCACAAGACAATGCTTGCAGCAGCCTATGAATATCGAATATCCTTTTGTGTAACAGGTCCTTCTGGGAGAAGTGGACTTAACTCTGCTCTTCAACAGGGAGGAGCTTGTCAGCTTGCATGCCAGAGGAATCCTGCCCACATCGGCACACTACAGCTGGTCTGCCTTGGTCCAGGTGCCTATGACTTCAGTCCTAAAGTCACACACATGGCTGGGTTCAAGACCCTACTGGGAAAACTAATAGAGCCATGGGATCCCAAGGAGGCTGTCTTCCAGCTCTAAGAGGAGTGTCCCAAAGCATCTCAGTGCATGTCCTTAGGCTTACCCGGCCTTGCACAGTTCCCACCTCCCCCTAGGGACACTCCAACTGATCCTGCCCTACCTCCCATCCAGGGCTCCAATTTAAGGGAAAACACTAAAGCTCAGGCCATTGGATATAGGCTGTCAGCGGTGAGTGGGATGTCCGGCAGAGGGGTGGGGGAATTACAGGGCAGAAGGCTTAAAGTGCAGTGTAGGAGTGGTGATGGGTGGAGTTCCAGGTTTGGGGCTTAGAGTCCAGATTACTGAGAGAAAGTGTTCAGGGCTGAGGGAGGATGGATTGTGGGACAAAAGGGTTCATGAAGTCCAGATCTGTGGTGGGGGGAGAGGTTGAACTCCAGGATTGGGGGGAGTCTCGGTTCTGGGGGATGGATTTGGGATCTGGGACTTATGGTGGCTGGGGTCTGAGCCCGGGATCACATTCTGGGACGGGGCATGGAGCCAGGGAGGGGGCCCAGGGCAGGCGAAGGGTGGGTCCCGGCGGCCCGGCGAGGTCATCACGCACAGCGCTGGGAGTCGAAGCCGTCCCCAGTGATGGTGAGCAGCTCCAGCTCCTTGATCCGGATCTCCAGCTCACACAGCTCCTCCGGGTGCGAGGCGGAGGCGAGCCGGGGGGTCGGAGGGCCGGGGGCCAGGGGCGAGGCAGCAGCCTCGGGGCCCGGCGGCGGCGAGTAGAAGAAGCGCAGAGGCTCGTAGGGGATGGAGGCCAGGCCGGAGGGCCAGGGCGGAGGGCAGGGGCGCTCGCTGGGGGGCCCCAGGCCGGGCGGCGGCGGCGGCGGGGGCGCCGGGGCCGAGGGAGCCTGGGGCAGGGGTCGGCTCCCAGCCGCCCCGCCCGCCGGCGTCCCGCCCGCCTTCAGAGGCACGAAAAGCTTCTTCCAGATGTTGAAGTCGCTGAGCGGGGAGGAGGAGATGCCGCGGTCGTAGAGGGACGGGAAGTAGAGGGGTGGGGCCGGCCGCTGGCTCATCGTGGGGCTCTGGCTGCCGCGCCGCCCCTTCGGCATCGTTTGAATGGGAGGCTGCGTGGGAGGAACCCCGCGCCGGGAGACGCGCGCCGGGCCCCGAGTCGGCGGGGTTCTGAGGTTCCACAAGCCACGCCCCAAGGGGGCGCGGCCCCACCCTTTCGCCCCAGCCCCGCCCTGAACAGGCGGGGTTCTAAGGCGTGGCTGGCCCCGCCCCAGAATGTGGCCCCGCCCGCGGACGCCAGGCCGCGCCCCTGGAGCGCAGAAAGCCACGCCCCTCCCGAGAAGCGGGATTCCGAGCTCGGTCAGGCGCGCCCTGGGCGAACCCGCGAGTTGCACATTTCCACAACTTGACACGCCCTGGACAGCAGCAGCCTCCTCCGGCTGCTTCTCAGTTCAAAATCTTGAGCCTTCAGCCAGTCATTCTGTGTTAGAGACAATATTATACGTGCACAGATGTGGCTTCCTACTGGGTAAACAGGGAAGACTACATTCCCTAGCCTCCTTGCAGTGCAGCTGGGGTTATGGGAATGATTTCTGGCATCAGTGGAATGTGGGCCTGATTATAAAACCCTTTGCATAATCCTTCAAACTCTCCTTTCCCATTCTGTAAAGACCTGGGAGACCACATGCTGAGATGGTAGCATTATAAGAGAGAACCTTGGGATCCTGAATGCATGCAACAGGGTCAATAGACTACAGTGGACCAGGGTATGGGCAAAAAAGTCTCACCGTATTAAACTCCTCAGCTCTGGGATTGTTAAAGCAGCTAGTACACCTAATAAAGCTCACCTGGGGGTTAGGTACCTATCCCTAGTTCAATGGTCAATGGCCATAGGGGAGGTTAATGTAGTACCAGGAGGTTAATGTATACAGAGAGGTTTTCAGAGAAGAGAGGTATGGGCTGGGCAAACATCATAAAAGGTGCCTACAATAGGTTGAAATGTTGCACTGTTTATTTCCTGAAACTTTTGTCCGAAAATAGCAGAAAGTTCATCTCACAGTAGCTTAAACCAGGGGTCAGAAAACTATGAACTGTAGACCAAATAGGGCCTACTGCCTGTTTTTGTATGAGCTAAGAATGGAATTTGCCTTTTGGCCTGCAAAGCCTAAATATTTGCTTTCAGCGAAAGGACAAAAACTGTATGACTGTGTTACTATGAACCAAATATATTGTGTAACATATTGTATGATTCAAAAAAAAGGTATATGTATCCAGTAAAAATAATAATAATAATAATTCTATTACCAAATTTTAGTAAGTAAAGGAAAGCTATGAAAAGATATTTTCTAAATTATAATTAAAACAAATTAAACTTAAAAAAAAATATTTGCTGCCTGGCCAATTAAGAAAAGTTCTTAACTTTTCTCCTGTTTTAAACCATAAGGGCATTAAACCATAAAAGTTTCTTAACAACAACAACAACAAAAAGTCTAGAGAAAGGCAGTGCTAAGGTTTGTTCATTGTCTTCACAGGTTCAGGGCACTGGGCTGCTGTGTCTGGGATTCTCCTGCCTTCTCCTTATGGTCACAAGATAGCTGCCACAGCTCCTGCTATCACATCCCAATATAACTCATTCAAAAACAGGCATCAGAGAGGTAGCCAAGACTGCAAAAGAAAACATTTTTCAATGTTCCTTTCCTTGTATCAGGGAGAAAAAATATTTCCTAGAAACTTGCCCCCTGACCAAGCAGATTTCTCTTACCTCTCACTGACCACCCCTCACTACAAAGAATCCTGGAGAAGAGAGTTTCTGCCTGTTCATCCTTGTAGCAGTTTGGCAGTTTGATACAGTTATGAATTCCAAAAATAGATATTGGATTATGTTTGTAAACTGGTCTGTTAATCTGGGCATGATTAATTACGATTAGGGCGTAGACTGGGCCACGTCAGTAGGGCAAAGAACAGAGTTGGAGCAGTTTTGATGTTGGGGTTCTGATGAGGAAGGAGAGAAGGCCCCGTGAAAAGAGACGAGCCATTCACCTGACAGTTCACAGATGACCTTGTGGAGAGAGACAGAGCCTAGAGAGCCTCATAGTCTACAGCTGACCAGGAGTTGAGCCCGGAGAGAAACAGAGCCCCGGGAAGAGAGGAACCCAAGAAGCTGAACCCTGGCAAATGTCGGCAGCTGTCTTGCTCCAACACGTGGCAATGGACTTTGGTGAGGGAAGAAACTTACGCTTTATGGCCTGGTAACTATGGACTTCTACCCCCAAATAATTACCCTTTATAAAGACCAACCGATTTCTGGTATTTTGCATCAGCACCCCTTTGGCTGACTAATACAATCCTCTACAGTGGAAGGCAGACAAAGGAAAAAGGGATTGAATGGGAATGGCTGTTAGAGCCAACCCATGTTTCTACCAAATTTACGAGTGTTGTGAAAGAGTCTGGAAAAGGAGACCCCGGTCTGGATTTGCAATAGATCTGAAGTAAAGAGTTGTTTTCAGTGCAGTGCAGGTTAGTTCTCTTCCAAGCACATAAGTTATCACAACTAATAGACAACAAGCCAACCATCAAAAAGAAATCCTGCTGGACCCACCTCCATTAGATTGTGGACTATGAGCAAATTGGACATTCTGTCCAATGAATGTGCCTATCTTGGGCACCAGCTCGTTTACGTGATTAGAGTGAATATGTCATAGACTGAAAGGGAGGTAAATTTCCTTGAGTACCTCCACCTAATCTTGGAAGAAAACAGTCAGATGACCAAGGGAGCCTGAGGTCCAGTGGCTGGTCACTGCCAGAGCTGGCATTGCAACCAGGCAGTCTGACTCCAGTGCACATGCTTCCACAGTTCTCCTAAAGGCTTCCCAGCAGTTCCTCAGCTCTCAAGGCAAGGCTGTCTTCATGGCCTCTGCCCTCCTTCCTGGCAGGGGGTTGGCTCTAATTGGAGACTTTCTGTGCCACAATTCAAGGGCCCAGCTATTCTGGGAAATCCAGAACAGTATTTTCTTTATTATTTATCTGAATTATCCATTGTGTTGGTCCTTTCACAATGCCCACTCTTTCAGAAGTTCCTTAAAAATGCAGTACAGCCCTTATTCTGTGTTACTTGGTAGATGTTTTCCTATTCACTTGCAGAGTAAGCAAAATTTTTATAAACTGAAGCCTGGGATGCAGTTTAGTGGAAAGGATGGTGCAGGGACCTGGAAGATAAAAGAGCTAGGTTTAACTCTCATCCACAAGCAACAAATAGCTGTGTGACCTTGGGCAAAATAATTATAGCCTACATTTATTGACCAATTTTACATGTTCTTACGTTATCTGTTAAAATTCTCTATGAACAACACAAGTTCATGCTGAGAATTTATCATCGGGCTCTGAGATGGCTCATGGATTTGAAAGCTTAAGAACCAGGTGTAGGGAAGTGGATGTGGCTCAAGCAGTAGGGCACCTGCCTCCCCGTTCAGTTCCCAGTGCCTCCTAAAGAAGACAAGTAAGACAGCAAGCTGAGGACTCAGTTATGGCTTCCCTACACATGGCTCATCTGTCCCTTCTATTTAAACGTATAGTTGGTTCTGGAGTTAGTAGGTATACGTCCAAGAGGCTTGAATCTCTGGGCTGCCCATGTGCCAGCTGGGCCCTGAGCCTCAACGGAGGTGCAATACCTTCTCTAGTTCATTGGACTCACCCAGGACAACTAACAAGGAGATGAAGATGGATAACCACCATACCAAGGAAATGAGAGAGCCTACAACTGCAAGCAAGAGAGTCCCATCCATTGGCTATATGGGATTGAAGCCCCCTCTCAATTAGAGGTGGAGTGGACATCACCATCCCAGAATCCTCAGGATTGGGAAATGAATTATCGACTAGAGTGGACTTACTGGTATTCTACTATAGACATATTGTGATTCTAGCAATGGAAGAAATTACAACATTGATGTGGAGGCAGTGGCCACTGGAGGCTCTGAGGGCAAGGAGAGGGAAAAACAGGTATAATACAGGGGACTTGGGAATCATCCTGAATGACATTGCAACAACAGATATAGGCCATTGTATATCTTCCCATAACCATCCTGAATGACATTGCAACAACAGATATAGGCCATTATATATCTTCCCATAACCTATAGAATTGTGTGGGAAAGAGTGTATAAACTACATTGTAAACTATAATCCATGCTCAGTTGCAATGCCCCAAAATACGTCTATCTTGCAATGAACATACCATACTAATGAAGGATGTTGTTTATGTGGGAAAATGTGGGAGGTATGGGGAACGGGGCATATGGGAATCCCTATATTTTTTATGTAACATTTATGTAATCCAAGTATCTTTTAAAAAATAAAAAAATATATATTTAAAAAAAGCTGCTGACGGGCTCTAAAGAAGTGAGTCATAAGGAAAATAATCATTTAACTAGCCTCATTAATAATGCATTCTCCCATTTTCTACTTTTCTTCTCTGCTGATGCATGTTTTTCCCCTGCAGAGCTCTTTCTTTTAATCTGTTGTTGTTTTTTAAAAAACAAGAAAATTTAGTGCAATTAACCAAACAAAACTTGGACAATTTTTAAAAAATGAGAAGCCAGCATTATTTCTTTTTTTCTGAAGTTGGAACTGTGTCACATTATCTCCCAAGAAAGTAATTCATCATGATGTTCTTTTACCAGCGAAATGCATGGAGACCATTCTTCTTTCTCACTTTCCTAGCCTCCTTATGTGGGTTTCTGTTTTGGCTGTTACAACTAGAATTGAGCATATACAAGGTCCGTATGCATACTACCTGTAATGATACATTACAATCCTGGTGTGTCTGTTGTACCTATATGTAAATAAACATCTTGCCTAGAAAAAAAAAAGACAGTGAGCTGACATGATGGGCTGGTGCGGTGGGCTGATGCAACAAGTTGATGCAACGAGATGACACAACGAGGAGACACAATGAGGAAACACACTGAGACACAACAAGCAGGGAGCGGAGGTAGTGGTTGGGGTGTCTCCCTCCCACATGGGAGGTCCCAGGTTCGGTTCCCAGTGCCTCCTAAAAAGAAGACGAGCAGACAGAGGACAACAAACAGGCACAGAGAGAAGACAGTGAGTACAAATAATGAGGGGGTTGGGGAGAAATAAATAAATCTTTAAACAAACAAACAAAAAAAGAACCAGGTGTAGAAGGCACAGAGACCAGGGCAACTTCAGGGATCCACATAGCAGGAAAGAATCAATAGCCTACTCAGCAGGGCTACTGGGGTGGTAGATGCTGTTGGTTGGCTATTCTCAATTTCTCAACCCTTTCCCCTTGCTACAGAAACTGGGAAAACTAAATATTAGCTTTCCCGGACCCCCTTTTCAGCTAGGGATGGCCATGAGACAAAATTCCAGCCAGATAGCCAGAAGATAGCTGGTGGCTTTCTGGAAAAGGCTTTTATTTCATGATAAAAGGGACAGAGCAACTGATGCTTTCCCTTCCTCTCTTCTTCCTGCCTTGAATCTGGATGCAATGCTGCAAATTCTGCAGCTCCCTTGTGGTCATGAGGAAAGACCAAGAATATCACAAATATACAAGCCCAGACATTGTTGAGCAGCTGAACCAATGCCAGTAGCAGTCTATCTCCAGATTTTTTATGTAAGAGAACTGGTCTCCATCTGCTTTAGTTACCATAACTTTTCTGTTATTTGCAGTTGGATGCCTTCCTGAGAGATTCACAGCTTCAACCAGGTGTTTTTGTTTTTTTTTTCAGTCCTTACATAACTCCACTCAGGATTTAAATTCTGGGAGAGAACATCCTACCCTTTGGCTAAAGGAGGGTAGGCTACCTTTATTAACAGCTTCAGCAAGACTGCACTTAAAGGGTAGACTTCCCCAAAAGGCAATTGTGGCTCTGTTACCAGAAGGGAGAGGAAGCAGATACTGGGTGGCTAGAAATCAAATGCCCCCTATGTTGCCATTGTTACACTTGAAGATGACACAGAGGCTTGGAAAGGTAAGGTGGTAGGCCCAAAATCTCAGATCTAAGTCAGTGATAGAGGGTGGAAATGAATACAGCCCAGGCTTTCCTGTATTACCCTCAAATGCTACCTACACATTAAACATTTATTGAATGAGTGAAAAGTAACGGCTTCAGCTCCCCTTAATTTTTAGACATGATAGAAAGCTAGATTTGAATGAAAAAGGCACTTTGCAACCATACTACACATGTATTGCATTTAAGTAAAGGTCCGTTGCACAGGGATTATAATGTAAACCTAAGAAAACCCTCAAAGCTACTCTATTCACATCATATATGCTTTTTCCACTTCAGTTTTCAATGTTCTCTTAATTGCCTCTCCTTTGCCTCAAGAAGGAGGGTAGCTTAGTTAGCAATTGCCAGTTAATCTTTCTCACTAGAAGTTGTGAAGATGTTTGGTTGCAAGAACAGAAACATTATCAAACTAGTTAAGCCACAAAAAAGGGCAGAGGGAATTATGATATGGACAGGCCTTACTGAATCCAAGGAGACGATGAGAACGACAGATCTGCCCAGGGCCCACAGCCCCAGATGGTGAAATGGGCACAGAACCTGAAATTTGCAAACACTCTGATGGATTTGGATAAGGACAAAACTATTCAGTTACTGAGAAAATTAAGTGAACTCATACATACCTACTCATTATGTGTACCTTGCATTCATAGCTTATTCCCCAAAGAGAAGATCCAATGTAGTCATTGTATTAGTCAGCCAAAGGGGTGCTAATGTGAAATACCAAAAATGGGTTGGTCTTTATAAAGGGTATTTATTTGGGGTAGAAGCCCACAGTTACCAGGCCATAAAGCATAAGTTTCTTCCCTCACCAAAGTCCATTGTCACGTGTTGGAGCAAGACAGCTGCCGACGTTTGCCAGGGTTCAGGCTTCTTGGGTTCCTCTCTTCCCGGGGCTGCACTTCTCTCCGGGCTTAGCTCCTGTTTCCTCCACAAGGTCAGCTGTAGGCAATCAGGCGAACGGCTTGCTTCTCTTCTCCTGGGGCCTTCTTTCCAACTTCAAAGCTGCTTCTCAAAGACTGCTTCAACTCTGTTCTTTGCCTTGCCTTTTATATTCGATTCCCTACCCACCAAGGGGTGGGGCTCAACGCCCTACTGACCTGGCCCAGTCAATGCCCTAATCATAACTTAATCATGCCCAGATTAACAGATCAGTTTACAAGCATGATCCAATTATATTTTTGGAATCCATAATTAAATCAAACTGCCCAACTGTAACAGTCATCTCCATGAAAGCTCTGGAATAGTCATTTTTGCAGTATTGCCTTTGGGTCCAGGCACACAACTCCTAGTCCCTGGCATGGGTCATAGCAACTTTCTGCAGAAAGCAGCCCCTAAGATTAAGGCTATTGCTATGACCCTTGTTGTTTTTGCCTGCTCAACAGTGGTCTCCCTGATCCCCTATTCTACTTTAGAGAATTACCCTTCCCCCACCATGCCCTGGCCAAAAAGTGGGTACGTGACCCAAGATAGGCCAGTCTCACCCTGGAATCTGAACCTTGAGACTCCTGGAACTTCCCAACTCCTGGCTTTTTGCCGTCTAGTTGTATCCCCTCACAAATTTCCATAGGTTATTTTCTGCTTAAGTGAATCAAAATTGTTTGCCACAGGAGCAGGTATAGCTCAGTGGTTGAGCACCTGCTTCCTAAGTACGAGGTTCCAGGTTCAATCCCCAGTACCTCTTCCAAAAAAAAAAAAATTGTTTGCCATTCCTTGGAACCAAAGAACCCTACATGAACAGGCTGCTTTTCTTAGCCGGTAGCCGGGTACTTCCCCAGGCAGAGAAAACACTGTTGAAGAAAGAGTCACACCTAGCATTTTGTCTTGGAACAGAGAATTAAGGACAATGCAAGGAAAACACCCAACCAACAGAGCATCAAGGTCATGCTGGGCTCTGACGAGAGGTCTCTATTTGTCTATGTCCAGGTGATGGTGTAAACAGAAGAGAACTGTTATGTTTTTTTACCCTTTTGAGCCAATAACCACATTCACATCCATTTGATTAGATTTTATTTTCAGAAAGACATCATTTGCTCTTCAATTTTTCAGCTTGAGCACATAATCAAGGGATCTTTAAAAATCTTAATTTCATCAGGAATTGTTTTATCTGCAAAAGTCAGGCGTATGCTGTTAAATACAGCCAAGAATATAAGTATCATTAAGTCCACCAGATTTTGAGAATTATTCACTAGCACCCACAAGGAAAAGGAATGACTCTGGTCTCCCCAAAAGGGCTTCCTAGAAAGCCTCAATGTTTGTCATTATGCTAATAGCCCTTACAAAATTATTTTACACAATGTGTGCTAAATCAGCTAGGAGTCAATAGTCTGAAGGAAGGTGGATAAAAGACATCTCTGCAGATCTGTTGCTGTTGATGACATTTGGAAGTCCCAAATTGCAACCCGAAAGGCTATTGCAATATACATACACACATCAAAAGTCTTCCCACCAGTAACATTTAAAATAAGCACACTGAATACTGCAAGTCATGTGTAACATAGAATGTTTATTTGTAGCAAAGCCAAGATACCATACCATTCCAAAAAAAAAAAAAAAAGAAAAGAAAAATAGCTTTAACATACTGTAAGTTTTTCAAGTGAAAGACACAAAGCCCATACAAAACTCAAGGACAGAGGAAACCTCAAATTTCAGCAATTGGTATCACTCTAAGGACAGACCTTGTGTTTCCATACCCTGCTATCTAGAAAGCTTATTCCCTTCCCTGCCAGATACCTTCTAGTTGAGAATACAACAATCAGTCCAATCACTCTGCATTAAGCATCTCATTGCCTCTGCTGACAGCCCACCATCTGGAACATTCAGTGTGCCTACATGGCAACTCAGGGGCTGCAAAGGGAAAGTATGAAAGAATTCCACGAGACAGAATGTTATAAAGAGTCCTCTTTTGCCTGTTCACAAAGCACTGATCATACTATTCAACTACATCCAAGGAACCAGAGGGGAAATAACTGAGGATTGCAGAGAACCTACCCAAGCTGTCACTGCAAAGTTGGTCCTCCAGAGAGCAAAGGAAGAAGCATGTAGACCAACTCCTCAATTTACATGTGCTGGGAGTGGGTATAGCTCACTGGTTGAGCACCTGCTTCCCATGTATGAGGTCCCAAGTTCAATCCCTGGTACAAGTTACATGTGCTTCACTCTCATGCTTTTTTTTCCCTAATGGGGATTTGCCCCTGAACAGGACTGGTCTTTAATGTCATTCTTAATTCTCCCTCTTAGTCACGTTGCTCAAGCTAATTTTATTCTTTCCCAAAGGATTCACTTGGGAAAAAAATAAAGCCTTGGGGAATGCAGTGGCAAGGAAATGGGGAATATGTACAAATAGAGAGGTCAAGAGAAGCCCCCATGGAGTTGATTAGAG
>JAQZBX010013944.1:5713-39277 GCA_029593785.1 Cabassous unicinctus | reverse complement strand
AAAAAAAAAAAAGCATAGGGGAATAAGATACAGACTATGGTTAGTGGTAATAGTTTGACAATGCTCTTTCATAATTTGATATACTTCAATAAATTGTTTAAAAAAATAAATAAATGAAAGAAGACACTGGATGAGCACAAAGAAGAATTTGAAAGCATACACAGAAAAATAGCAGATCTTATGGGAATGAAAGGCACAAAAAAAATTAAAAATACAATGGAATCATATAATAGCAAATTTGAGGAGGCAGAAGAAAGGATTGGTGAGCTTGAAAAAATGGCCTCTGAAGGTGAACATAAAAAAGAACAGATGAAAAGTATGGAAAAAATTGAAGAAGCTCTCAGGGAACTAAACGACAGCAAGAGATATGCAAACATACGTGTCATGGGTGTCCCAGAAGGAAAAGAGAAGGGAAAAGGGGCAGAAGGAATACTTGAAGAAATAATGGTAGAAAATTTCCCAACCCTATTGAAGGACATAGATATCATGTCCAAGAAGCACAACGTATTCCCATTCAAATAAATCCGAATAGACCAACTCCAAGACACACACCAATCAGAATGTCAAATGCCAAAGAGAATTCTGAGAGCAGCAAGAAAAGAGCAATGCATGGCATATAAGGGATACCCAATAAGATTAAGTGCTGATTTCTCAACAGAAACCATGGAGGCAAGAAGACAGTGGTATGATATATTTAAGATACAGCAAAAGAAAAACTTCCAGCCAAGAATCTTATATCGGGCAAGATTGTCACAGAAAAACAGAAACTGAGAGAGTTTGTAACCAAGAGACTGCCTTTGCAGGAAATACTAAAGGGTGTGCTACAACCTGAAAAGAAAAGACAGGAGAGGCCTGGAAGAAAGTCTAGAAATGAAGATTATATCAATAAAAGTAAATAAAAGTGTCAAAAAAGTGGCAAAAATAAAATATGACAGATAAAAGCCAAATATTCAGGGATAAATTTAACCAACAATGTAAAGCACTTGTATTCAGAAAACTACAACTCATTGTTAAAAGAAATTTAAAAAGGCCTAAATAATTGGAAGAACATTCCATGCTCATGGATTGGAAGACTAAATATCATTAAGATGTCAATTCTACCCAAATTGATACACAGACTGAATGGAATCCCGATAAAAATTCCATCAGCATTTTCTAAATAAATGGAAAACATTATTATCAAATTTATTTGGAAGGGTAAGGGATCCCGAATAGCCAGAAACATCTTAAAAAGGAAAAATCAAGTTGGAGGACTCTTACTTCCAGACTTTAAATCATATTATCTAGCTACAGTGGTAAAAACAGCATGGTACTGGCATAAAGAAAGACACATAGACCAATGAAATTAAACTGATGGTTCAGAAACAGATCCTCAGATGTATGGTCAAGTGATTTTTGACTAGCCTGTCAAACCCACCCAGCTCGGGCAGAACAGTCCATTCAACAAATGGTGTTGAGAGAACTGAATACCCATAACCAAAAGAAGGAAAGAGGACCCCTATCTCACACCTCATACAAAAATTAACTCAAAATCAATCAAAAACGTAAATATAAAAGAACAAACCATAAAGCTTCTAGAAGAAAAAGCAGAAAAGTATATTCAAGACCTGGTGGTAAGTGGTGGATTCTTAAGAGATAAGAGGAGGACTGAGATGGACTACGGCTGTTTAATGTATGTAGAAGTTTTAATTAGCTTTACTGTAAAAGTGTGGAAATATACAGAGTTGATGGTAACACATTATAGTGAGTAACAGCTGGTTTATAAATGGGCATGTGGCTGAAAATGGTAGTGTAGGGATGTAAATGCCAATTGACAGAATGCTAAAGAATAATATAGGGAATGAACAGCACAGTAAACCCAGAGGTGGATAAGAATTGCGGTTGATGGTACAGATGCAAGAGTGTCCACCGTGAGCTAGAGCAGATGTACATCACTACTGCAGGGTGGTGGGAATGTGGAGAAGCATGGGAAAAATACAACTGGAGTGACGTATGGACTGTAGTTAACAGTAATAATGTAATAGTCTTGCATCTACACCAAAGACGTACTGTGTTGATAATGGGGGAGTATGGAAAAAGTGTGTCAAATGTACGCTATGGACCTGGTAACAATTGGATGATATTCTCTCATAACCTGCAACAAATGTTCCACCACGGTGTGGTGTGTTGATAGAGGGGTGTTGTTTGAGAATTCTGCACATGTGTATGATTGTTTTGTAAGTTTACAACTTCTGTCATAAAAATATATTTTAAAAATAATAATAGGGTGGGTTGGGGGAAAAATACACCAAATGTAAGATAAGGATTATAATTTGTAGTAAGATTTTGACAATATTCTTCATAATTTGTAACAAATGTCTCACAATTCAAGGTGTTGATGGTGGACTGATGTATGGGGCCCCTGTATGATGTTATGCATGTTTGCTTTATAAGTTCACAACTTTTTCTACACTTATTGTTCATGTACGTTCATGTATAAATGATATAAAAATAATAATAATAGGGTGGGTTGGGGGAAAAATACTTTGGTTAGTAGTAATATTTTGAGGATGCTCTTTAATGATTAGTTAAAAACGTTTCACAACAATGCAAGGTATTGGTGGTAGGGTGAGGCATAAGAGCCCTATATGATGCTATGTATGTTTGTTTATAAGTTCACAACTATTACTATACACTTATTGTTTATATATGTTCAGGTATGAGTGATATACCTCAATAAATTAAAAAAAAAAAAAAAAGCATACGCAGGCGAAAACGTAATATTGACAAATGGCTGCATTACTGGGGCTTGTTGCAACCGGATTACTTTTGAAGTCATCCCTGAGATTACAGTGATCTATGGTGCATACAGCCTTTGTCACGTGCAGACTCAGCAACCACAGCCCCAGACAATACAGCTGGATTTCCTGATGAAAATCTTGCCAAACTACCACCACCTAAAGACGACTATGAAAGGGAGTTCAACTCCAGTTAAGAACTGAGAACAGTGTATGATAGCAAGATAACATTTCATCTTTGACCAGTCTTCTGAAAGGGCCACAGTGTTTAAAATGCAGTCTTAGCAACTCACAGAATGATACATGTTGACTTCATTTTGTAAAATTTAATTACAGAATAAAGGATTTTGATTATCACTGTGCTCTATAATGTAAAATGTATTATTTTCCAATATTGTTGTTCCTTTTTTGATAATTTACAAAAAATTTTTTATTTTATAAAATATTGGCAACAGATTTTAGTTATGTAAAAGACTACCCATGATAAGAAGGGGACATATGCTATGTATTTATATTCTAACATACACTAAACTAAATAAAAGTGCTGATGACAGGACTTTTAGTGAGCATACTTTAATCAGTTTTTCCCACTTCCATTAATTTTCCCAAAATAGCTGTCTTAAAGCTAACATGTTTATCTTTTCCTCTTGTGGATTAGGAGCTGTTTAAAACTTCAGGTGAAATTTCAGGAGCTATTGTATAAATTTAAACTTCATTTTGTTTTCAATACAAATATATTTTTTTCTTTTTAGTAAAACAGAATTAATCAAGGAAAGATGTACTCAGTAAATTAAGTATTTTTTTAAATGATGTCAGACTAAAATGACAAGTAAATGACTATTAATTGAGTGCTATTCTTGAGTTTCTGAGGACCCTGAAACTAAAAGAGATTTTGATACATTTAGAAATTTATGAAGTTAATTTTTGCATATTACTAATTGCTGGTTAACTTGTTATAATTTTGTTTATATAGTGTACAATATATTGAGGATATTATTGTAATACCAAATGTTTTGAATGATTCAAGTACATACATTACTGGGACGTACTTTAAAGCTTTTGAATCAGTAGGTATTGTGAAAAACTAAAATACTAAATATTAATATTAACACTAAGATATTAGAATACTAAGATATCTTCTCTTGGTTTTAAAATTATTGAATTATGGGTAGTATAAAATGCATTCCTGAATTTCTGAAACTGACAGGTACAAATGTCAGTTCCAAATATTAATGACTTAGTTTTGGTAAGAACACTTATGACTCAAGTTGGAAAATTGTACTGATACATGTAGAGAGCTGAACAGAAAGCATTTGAAATAGGAGAATATCACATAAATGTCTCATTTCTGACAACTATTACTTACTCATTTTTCAGCCCCTGATGATCAGTTAAGAATTCTGTTGATTATTTTTTAGATAAAACAGCAGATATTGCAAAATTTCCTCTAAAATGCTAAACTTGTTATAAAATGCTAGAGGTTATACATGAGTCTCATGTGAATTTGGTTTGTGTAGTTTAATTAGTTGATACCTTTTTGCCTATGAGTTTCTGAATGCTATAATAAAATAGTTTCTGAATCTTAAAAAAAAAAACAACAAAAAAAACCTGCTTAATGTTTCAAAGGCCTTGAAGGCTAAATTGTTTGCTGATTCTTATACTAAACACTCCAAAGAATAATCCCATTTATAATACCAACTTACTGTATGCTGTTTATGCTTACCTCATGTGTACACCCTTCAACAGTTTCAACTGCTTGTACCTTGACTCTGGGCATCAGGTCTGCCAAACTTAAAAAAAAAATTAAAGTTACACAAAAATAAATTATTTTTCTATAATTAGATAACCTTCCCATATGCATTAAGGAAAATGACACTGCTTGATTATCATCATCCTAAATTAGAAAAAACTTCACTATTAAGAATATTTGAAAAAATTTTCACATTAAATTGTTTACCCAATGACTATTAAGAATAAAAAGTACCTCTTCAAAGCACTGTTACTATGCCAAAACACAAAGTTGATTATAAAAACTAATACATGATAGAAAGCATAAAATAAATTAGTCTAATTCAGATACTGCTATAATTTATAGGAGTGTTCCTGATTCTTATCAAAATCCTAAATGATACTCACCTAGGTTCTCTGTTTTAGATCATCTTGATGAAAGAACGCAGGTTTTGGATAAATTGAAGAAAAATGAAGTATTTCTGTGCTAGACTATTCTCTATTTTACTGTACTTCTGATTTTTACTTTACTAGGTAATAATCATACGTCAGATAAAGCCTGAGAATTACAATAAACAAGACTGACTTTAAATCACCAATATTACTTTGTAACTTATTCTACTAGTTTAGGCAAATGGTGCCTCTTAAATATTCCAATGACACATCTACCACAATTTATAGAAGCCAATTTTGCTAGTTATAGCAACAGCTAACTAGTTTAAAAAAAAGAAAAAAAGGTTCTAGAAATAGTAAATTCTTTGTGGTAGAGCCAAGCTAGAGCATGGGATGTAAGAAGGGAGAAATACTGCCACCACCACAATGGGCAAGTTCTGGTACCAAGTTCTGGGAAGTTATAGCTTTCAAAATCAAAATCAGAGAAACACCAGCTAATTGAGCCATAGATATCCATGGGCCATTCTACTGCTAGAAGGGTCTTGAGGTTCATGTTCATGGCCACTCCACATGGGGCACTGAAAAGCTAATCACTCCTAACATTCTCACCAATTATTCCATAAGGTCTATTTTATTCTTTCCTTGTATTCCATTCTTCACCAGTGATCCTCATGATATTTCATGAACAAAAAAAACGTCCTTCTTCTTTAAAAAAAAATAAAATAAAATCAGGTTTTAAGATCCTTTCTCTAAATTGTACTCTAAAGTATTAAAAGCTGAGTCTGTTCTATATAGGCTTCCAGTGCCCCATGCTTATATAAATGTTCTACATTTATGTTTTTAAGAGTACATAAAGAATATTTATATTCATTTTTCTAACTAAGCAAGTACTTTTAGAAAGCATAAACATGAAATTTTCAAAACCTTATGCTAACCTCCCAATTTAAGAGTTCTCAACATTTATGATAAAGGAAGTACTACCTTAAGTCTTCTGTTATTGACTCTTCTACCCTGGGCTTCTTTCCAAAAAGGGATTCTTCTGTGCCTTCAAAATCTGCATCTCTCTTGTTTTTTCCACTATTGGTTGAATCTGATTGTAATTTACTATCAAAACGTTTCCTGAAAAGAAAACAGTTAAATGAAATGAAATGAAAATGCGCTAATAATGATTGAAGTGATGAATGCACAACTATGTGATTATACCAAATACAACTGGTTGCACACTTTGAATGGATTGTATGATTTATTAATATATATCAACAAAATTGATTTAATAAAAATAAGAATGAATTCTGCAGTATCAGTTCTTACTTTAGGAATGATGCAATAAAAGAGATACAGCATTAGCAGAAAAAGTCACATAAATAGATGAATGTTACAAACCATAACTGGCTAAAGCCCAGAATGCTCTAACTTAACCAGCAAAACTTACACAACTTCTTTTGGATTTCATCATTTTTTTGGAAGTTTTGTTTTAAAGTATTTTAAACCTCCCATTAATATAGCCATTAAAGTAATTTTCTTAAAATTTGTAAGTCAAAACACTATTAGATGTTTACATGAGCACCTTCAATAAATATTTAGTGCTTACTCCAACGGCTTGATATGAGGAAGCTTGTTTTTGTGGTTGAAATGGTTGGTCAAAAGTAGTGACAATAAATGGCACTTGGTGAACTGGATATCCATAAGGGAACTGAACCTGAATTCTTCCCTTATCAGACCAAAAAACCAATTCCATTTGGATAAAAGGTAAAAAAAGCAAAGGTAAAAAAATAAAGCCTCTAGAAGATAAGATGGGAAAATTATCTTCATGATTTCCTGAGCAGGACATGAATTACAAACCAAAAAGTAAAAGTTTGATAAATTGGACTGCATTAAAATGAAGAAATTCTGCTAATCGAAAGGTACCATTAAGAGTAAAGAAGCAGGGAGCAGATGTGGCTCAAGTGGTTGAGCACCTGCTTCCAACATGGGAGGGCCTAGGTTCAGTTCCTGGTGCCTCCTTAAAAAAAAACAGGATAACAAGCAAAAAAAAAAAAAAAAAAAAAAAAAAAAAAAAAACCCATAGGGAAGCCTATGTGGCTCAGTGGATGAGTGCTCGCTTCCCACATATGAGATCCTGGGTTCAATCCCCAGACCCCAGTACCTTAAATAAAAAATGAAAATAAAAAAAAGAGTAAAGAAGACAAATAGTAGGGGAAGATATAGAAAACACATATAACTGACAAAAGATTTATATCTAAAATATTGGGGGTGGGGACTACTAATCACTTTAAAAACACATTTTACAAAAATAACTATTTTCAAAAAAAATTTTTTTTAATTAGCATGGCATTGTTTTACATTTTACATTTTACATTTTCTCTTTAATGCTTGGTTAATACAAGGGAGCTGGACTCATATTTGTTTCTGCATTCAAACAGAAAAAACTAACACAGTGTTAATACACTCACGTTGCAGGGGAGGGTGAGAGGGGTTTCTGTAATGTTTTATTTCTTGTCCTGAATGGTAGATACATGGGTGTGTTCACTTTGTGAAAATTCATCCCAGGATTATTTGTGTTATATATCTTACTTGAATAAAAAAAGTTAAAAAAGAAAAAGAAAAAAGTTCATTCTTTGATACTTAACAAAAGCTGAAATTTTTAAATCCTGTCACTTCCAATTTTGTAGAAAAGATAATTCACTCCAGTCCCAGATTTGCTGCAGATTACTTGTGTGTTTATAGAACCTCCTTTGGACAAGTCATTAATGCCCAAGGCTTCAGCTTCTGCATCAGTAAAATGAAACATTCATCTGGACGACAGGTAAGATCTCTTCTAGTTTTATCTGAGTTAGCAAGCATCAACTAAATCACTGTATTTAAAACATTCTACTAGGAGCTGATGAAGACTACAAAACAAAGGAAAATCACAGTTCCTATACCTCTGAGAAACTTAAAACCCAAGAAAATGGTAGCGCTACAATATTTTTTAATACTCCATGTCAGACTCTTAGATCTCCAATTATTTCTCTCATAGCTTAAGTACGTCATCTGTGAAACTTACACACTTGAAAATGCCCAACTTATCCAGAAATGCTAGAAATAAGGTATCTGAGATGACCAGCTTCCCCTTAAAGAACAAGGTTTTATTTGGTATATTGAAACCTGAAAATGTTACATATGGTAGTTCATAAGGTAAGTATTTGTAAAAGTGATTTTAGAATATTCAAAGCAATAAAAAAAAATTGGTCTAAAATAAATCAGACACATGTGAAAAAAAAAATCAGGGGAAGCGGATGTGGCTTAAGGAGTTGGGCACCCACCTACCACATGGGAGGTCCCGGGTTTGGTTCCTGGTGCCTCCTAAAGAAGACAAAGAAGACAAGCAAGACAGTGGGCTGACGCGACAGGCTGGCACAGCAAGCTGACACAAGAAGATGATGCAGCAAGATGATTCAACGAAGAGACACAACAAGGAAACACAATGAGAGGCACAACAAGCAGGGAGCAGAGGTGGCTCAAGCGATTGGGCCCCTCCCTCCCACATGGGAAGTCCCGGGTTTGGTTCCTGGTGCCTTCTAAAAAAAATAAAATAAAATAAAAAAAGACAAGCAGACACAGAAAGCACACAACAAATAGAGAGAGCAGACAATGAGCGCAAACAACCGGGGGCAGAGAGAATAAAATAAATCTTAAAAAAAAAAAAAGTCATACAAGTATCAGAAGAAAACATAAGTGAATGGCTTTATAACCAGGTATTGGAGAAAATGTTCTTAACCATGATAAAAATGCAAAAGCAATAAAAATACAGTGACAAGTCTGACTACATTAAAAAAATATTTTTAAATGGCAAAAAAAAGGGAAATATTTTAGTTAGAAGAAGAATATCCCTAATAAATAAAGGGTTTCTAAGAATTGAGAATAAAAAGACCAACTACCCATTTTTTTAAAGATGAGAAAAAGAGATGAACAATTCACAAATAAGGAACTAAAACTGGCCTTTGAATATAGTAAATGATGCTTTGCTTTATCCAAAATAAGAGAAATTTACATTAAGACTAACTGAAATACCACTGTTCACTTATCAGAATAAAAAAAAAACTAAAGTTCAAAAACATATTCTATAGATATGGCTGTAAAAACTCACACATTGCTGTTTGTATTACCTTTCTATTGCTACTATAACAAATAATCACTAACAGTGACTTAAAACAAGAAAAATTTTTTATTTTATAGTTCTGTAGGTAAGAAATCCAAAACTGGTATCCTGGGCTAAAATCAAGGTGTTGTGATGGCAGGGTTGCATTCCTTCTTAAAGACTTTTGGGGAAAATCCATATCTCTGCTTTTTCCAACTTGAAGATGCTGCCCACATTCCTTGGTTCACAAACCCTCTTCCTCCAATCTTCAAAGCCAGCAACACTGGACTGAGGTCTCCTACTGCCATCCCTCTGGTTCTCTCTTCTGTCTCCCTTTCATTTTTAAGGATCCTTGGGGAAAATAATCATCTCCCCATCTCAAAGTCATTGATTATCAACCTTAATTCCATCTGCAAGAGTAAATCCCCTTTAACCTAAGTTAGTCACAGGTTCTGAGTATTGGGATATGAACATCTTTGGGAGGTCATTATTCTGTCTACTACACTGCTGAAAATGCACAATGGTATATCTCTTGATGAGAAGAATTTGACAATCTCTAGCTTGATTACACACATTTAGCTACCTTACACCCAGTAATTCCACTTCAAGCAATCTATCCCAAAGATCCAATGACAAAACCAAACCAAAGAAAACAAAACAATAACAAAAACAGACAGACATGCACAAGGCTATTCACTGTTGCATCACTTGTAGTAGCAAGAGACTGGAAATTATTCAATGTCCATTGAGAGAAAGCTGATTGAATCACCTATACTAAACCAAAACAATGGATTGTAACTATACAAATATAACAAAGAAAAAAAAGATCTCTATACACAAATAATGAATGATCTTTAGATCATAATGTTAAGTGAAAAAGACAAGATGAAGAAAATTTTTAAATGCTACCTTTTGCATGAGATGTGAGGGATAGAAGTCTTCCAGGAAGACGGTGTCAGAATAGGTAGGCAAGCTCAACTCTCTCACAAAAACAAGAGAAGGGCAAAAAGCTGTCAGAGGGTCTGTAGACCAGGAGAATGGTAGACATGCCCCAGAAAGGCAAGAGACAGAGAGACAAAGAAGCCTAAATGAAAACTGAGTTACCAACCGGGCAGTTATGGCATACTAGGAAACAGGAAGAGATGGCCCAGCCAAGGAACAAACCAAAAATCCTGACAAGACACAGGATTTAGGAAAACTAATCGATAATCACACAAATCTCCTAAATCAATTCAAGGAGTTGAAGGAAAATATCACAAAAGTGATAAAGGATATTAAGACACTGGAGAAGCATAAAAAAACAATTCGAAAGCCTGCAAAGAAAAGTAACAGAACTTATACGAATGAAAGACACAATGGATGAGATTAAAAAATACATTAGAGGCATATAACAGCAGATTTGAACTGATGGAGAACAGAACATCTGAACCTGAAAAGAAAGAAGAAAAGAAAAAGACTGGAAAAATGAAACAGAGTTTCAGGGAATTGAACGACAATGCAAAACACACAAACATACACATTATCAGTGTCCCAGAAGGGGAACAGAACAGAAAAGGGGCAGAAAGAGTATTTGAGGATATAATGACCGAAAACTTCCCAACCCTTATGAAAGACATAAACATCAATATCCAAGAAGGACAACGTACCCAAAACAGAATAAATCCGAACAGACCTACTCTGAGACACTTACTATTCAAAATGACAAATATCAGAGAAGATTGTGAAAGCAGAAAGAGAAAAAACAATATATCATATACAAGGGAACCTCAATAAAACTAACCTCAAAAATCCAGAAATAGACCTACACCTCTATGGTCAACTGGTTTTTGACAAACCTACCAAATCAACGCTACTGAGACAAAACAGTCTTTTCAACAAATGGTACTGGAATAACTGGATATCCATAACCAAAAGAATGAAAGAGGACCCCTATTTCACTCCCTAGACAAGAATCAACTCAAAATGGATCAAAGACCTAGATATGAAAGCCAAGGACCATAAAACCACTAGAAGAAAATGTAGGGAAACATCTTCAAGATTTTGTGGTAGGTGGTGGTTTCTTGGACCTTACACCCAAAGCATGTGCAACGAAAGAAAAAAATAGATAAATGGGACCTCTCCAAAATTAAATACATTTGAAACTAAAAGGCTTCTGTCTAAAGGGAGAAAAAGCAGCCAAATCAAATGGAGAAAATATTTGGAAATCACATATATGATTAGGGTTTAATATCCAAGATATATAAAAAGATGCTATACTCAACAATAAAAAGACAAAAATTATGATTAAAAAATGGGCAAACTTGAACAGACATTTATCCAAAGAAGAAATACAAATGGCGAAAAAACACATGAAAAAATGTTCAACATCACTAGTGGTTAGGGGTAAAAAACAATAGAGACAATCAACAAAACCAAAAGTTGATTCTTCAAGAAGATCAACAAAAGTGACAAACCCTTAGCTAGACTGACAAAGAAAAAAAAGAGAGACGATGCAAATAAATAAAATCAGAAATTAGAGGGGGGATATTACCACTGACCCCACAGAAATAAGACAGATCATAAGAGGATACTATGAACAACTGTACATCAATAAACTAAACAATGCAGACGAGATGGACAAATTCTTAGAAACACACAACTTACACTGACCATAGAAGGAATAAAAGACCTCAGCAAACCAATTACAAGGAAAGACATTGAAACAGTCATCAAAATTTCCCAAAGAAGAAAAGCCCAGGACCAGAAGGCTTCAGAGGTGAAGTCTATCAGTAATTCAATGACGATTTAATACCAATCTTACTCAATACCTACCAAAAAACTGAACAGGAAGGAACACTACACCGAACTCATTCTATGAAGCTAACATCACCCTAATACCAAAACCAGATAAAGATACTATGAGAAAAGAAAATTACAAACCAATTTCTCTAACGAATATAGATGCAAAAAATCCTCAAAAAAATACTTACAAACCAAATCCAAAAGCACATTAAAAGAAGTATACACCATGATCAAGTGGGTTTTATCCAGGTATGCAAGGGTGGTTCAAAACAAGAAAATCAATTTGTATAATAAACCACATTAATAAATTGAAGAAAAATCACATGATCCTCTCGACTCATGATGAAAAGGCATTTTACAAAATTCAGCAGCCTTTCTTGATTAAAAAAACAAAAACAAAAATAAAAAAATACTCCAAAAGATAGGAATAAAAGGAAGCTTTCTCAATATGGTAAAGTGTATATATGAAAAACCCACAGCTAGCACTGAACTCAATGGTGAAAGACTGAAAGCTTTCCTACTAAGGCAAGGATGCTCACTGTCACCACTGTTATTCAGTATTATGCTAGAAGTTCTAGCTAGAACAATTAGGCAAGAAAAACAAATAAAAGGCACCCCAAAAGGAAAGGAAATAAAACTTTATTCTCTGATATGATTCTATATCTAGAAAATCCTGAAAAATCCAAAACAAAGCTACCAGAACTAATAGGCTATGTAGCAGTTTGATATTATTGATGTATGTAGCAGTTTGATATTATTGATGAATTCCAAAAAAGAAATATTGGACTATGTTTATAAACTGGTCTTTTATTCTGGGCGTATTAGAGTAATTGGATATAGGGGTTTTATTTTTACTTGATTAAATAATAAGGCTTTGATTGGGACACATCAGTAGGATGTTGAGTCCCCACCCTTTGGTGGGCGGGGACTCACAGAAAAACTGCACCACAGAGAAGTGAGGTTGGAGTCTTGAGCTGGAGCCCCAGGAAGTACACACACAGAGAAGCTTGGTCAGGAGAAAAGAAAGAAGAACCAGGGAAGAGAAACAAGCCATTCACCTAATAGTCTACAGCTGGCCTTGTGAAGATAACAGAGCAGCTGAGCCCAGAGAGAGAGGCAAGCCCCAGGAAAAAAGGAACCCAGGAAGCCTGAACCCTGGCAGATGTCAGCAGCCATCTTGCTCTAACACGTGGCCATAGACTTTGGTGAGGGAAGTAACTTTGGCTTTATGGCCTGGTAACTATAAGCTTCTACCCCAAATAAATACCCTTTATAAAAACCAACTGATTTCTGGTATCTTGCATCAGCACCCCTTTGGCAGACTAACACAGGCTAGTTCAGCAAAGTTGCAGGATACAAGATTAATAAGCAAAATCAGTAGCATTTCTATACACTACTGAAAGTAACCTGAGGAAGTCAGAAAGAAGATTCCTTTTCTAACAGCAACTAAAAGAATCAAATATTTAGGCATAAACTTACACAAGAACATAAAGGACCTGTATTCAAAAAACTACAAAATATTGCTAAAAGAAATGAAAGAAGACCTAAATAAATGAAAGGACATTCTGTGTTCATGGATCAGAATGCTAAACATAGTTAAGATGTCAACTCTACCCAAACTGATTTACATATTCAATGCAGTCCCAATCAAAATCCCAAGAGCCTTTTTAGCAGAAATGGAAAAGCCAATTATCAAATTTATTTGGAAAGCTAAGGGACCCTGAACAGCCAAAAATGTCTTTAAAAAGAAGAATGAAGTTGGACTCTCTCTTCCTGGCTTTAAAGAATAACACTTAGCTATAATGGTAGAAACGGCATGGTACTGACGTAAAAATAGACATATTGCCCTAGAAAATCTTTGAACAAGCAAAAACCGGCAGAGACAATTTCTCAAAATTCTGGAAAGACATTTAAAGAATTGAAGTAACTGGGCAAGTGCCAAATTAAGAACAGGCAATTTAAAAAGAAAAAAAAAGAAAAGAAAACTGTAGAAGAATCTAGTTGTACCCTTGCAGGCCTGTCCCCTATCCACTCCTCAGCATGGTATGGCACCAAGCTGCACATTGATAGTGGATACCTGGCCCTTTCAAGAAGCAGCAGAGTAATGTCTACTGAGGTGCCTATATGCCAATCCCTCAGGTGGCAGCCTGAAAGACTGAACCAGGACACTCCTTTCTGGCTCCCTCTCCCAGAACTTGCCCTGAGGGTAAAAAACATTTGAAAATAGTTAAAGGACTGCAATAAACAATTAAATCCAAGTTCCTGGGGCGAAAGACTTCCTGCTTTAAGAAATACAACAGAGTACAGGGGGTGGGGTAGGGAGTCTACTTCATAGGGAGTAGAGGGGTCAATGGAATTGCTATAAACTAGAAAATTCCTAAGGCTAATAGAGAATACAAGTACAGGACAAGAAGCAGGCTGAGAAAAGGACCCTGCTTTCTGAGAGGACCCTGCACTTCACTTTCATCATGGGTTGTATTCTTGTGAGGAGAACTAAACTCTGAAGGAGAGCACCAGCCAAAGCAGAGTCAACTTGCAAGACTGTGAAAAGTATTTTTTTTTTATTTTTAGGTTGGCTTCTTCATTTTTGTTACCTCATAGTACAAAAAGATATCTGTCTTGACTAGGTAGTACATACAAACTTAAAAACAAACAGCTACAGGGCAAAATACTAAAGTAAACCCTGTAAATTTTTAAATGTGTAATATGCAACAAAAAATTACAAGACAAAGAATCAAGAAATCATAGCTCACATTCAAAGGAATGAGATAAAATTCAGAAACCATCAACAAAGAAGATCAGACATTGGACAAACTAGAAAAAGACTTAAAAAAATAAATCTTCAAAATGATCGAAGAAATAAAAGAAAATATGAGGAAGGGACAACCAACAAGATGGCAGCAGAGTAAGGAGGTCCTAGAGTAGAGTCAGCTCGTGCTACAGGGCAATTAGTAATAACCCACAGCTACCTAAAACACCAGTTTGGGGGCTCCAGGAGACCAGAAGTGCATCCTGCAACATCCTTGAAAGAATAAGAGTTGGAGACTGCCCATCTGCAGAGAAGATTCGAAAGTAAGCACTCCAAGCCATGAAAGTCTGTGCCCATCCTCCACACAAGCCACCTTGGGAGCTATTCTGCTGCCAGAATTGGATGCTCTACTTCCCAAGAACAGGGGAGGAAGAGATGGTTGGGCACCAACTTCAGCTACTGATTAGTAAATTTGGCGGCTAAAGTATAATCCTAAGAACAGCTAAAGTTTGAACCTGTCCAAGTCAGAAAGAGGCCAGTAGCCATCATTTTAACTCCGCCTCCAGCATGAGGGGAAGCGGGATAGACTAAAAATCACAGTGCTTGTAGGGACCAGTTTCTTTCCATCCAGACTGGATTGCAGCTCTAGCCTAAGCCCGAGCCCCACCTCTGGCAGGGAGGAACCTGGGGGACCCGTGCCAGCCTTTCCAGGAAAATGCAGGCCATGCCACAGAGGCGGGTGATTATCCTACTCTGGCGGCACAAGCCGCCTCGGGAGCTGTTTTGTGGCTGAAGTTGGAAGCTCCATTTCTCAAAAACAGGGGAAGGAGAGACGACTTCAGTTACTCATTAGTAAATTCGGATGGCTAAAGTGTAACCCTGAGAACAACTTAAGTATGAACCTGTCCAGGTCGGAAAAAGGTCGGTAGCCACAATGTTGACTCCACCCCCGGCATGTGGGGAAGCCGGGCTGATTGAAAATCACAGTGACAGTAGAGACCAGCTTCTTTCACCCATATTGGACTGCAGCCCTAGCCTAGGCTTTGGCCCCACCTCTAGCAGGGAGGAGGCTGGCAAGCCTTGAACCAGCCATGACTGCACATACATTTGGCTAGCACTGACTGAATGAATAGTCTGAAGTCTACCGGGGTAACTGCAGTCATTTTGGCCATGCATGGCATAGACTGCTGCCCACAAAGCTTTGCCCACAAAGCTTCTAGAAGAAAATGTAGGAAAGTATCTTCAAGATCTGGTGGTAGGTGGGGGATTCTTAAAGCAGATAAAAGTAGGACTGAGATGGATTACGGATGTTTAATGTATGTAGAAGTTTTAATTAACTTTACTGTAAAAGTGTGGAAATGTATGCAGTTGATGGTAACACATTATAGTGAGTAACAGCTGGTTTATAAATCGGAATGTGGCTAATAAGTCTAAGGATGTAAATGCCAATTGAAAGAAAGCTAGAGAATAATCTAGGTACTGAATAACATAGTAAACCCAGAGGTGGATAAGAATTGTGGTTGATGGTACAGATGCAAGAGTGTCCACCATGAGCTAGAGCAGATGTACATCGTTACTGCAGGGTGGTGAGAATGTGGAGAAGCATGGGAAAAATACAACTGGAGTGACCTATGGACTATGGTTAACAGTAACAATGCAATATTCATGCATCGGTGCCAAAGATGTACTGTGTTGATAACGGGGGAGTATGAAAAAGTGTACCAAATGTACGCTAGGGACTTGGTAATAGTCTGATGATAGTCTCTCATAATCAGTAACAAATGTTCCACCATGGTGTGGTGTGTTGATAGAGGTGTGTTGTATGGGAATCCTGCACATGTGCATGACTGTTTTGTAAATTTACAAATTCTGTCATAAAAATATACTTAAAAAATAATAATAGGATGGGTTGGGGGAAAATGCACCAAACGTAAGATAAGGATGATAGTTAGCAGTTAAGATTTTGATGATATTCTTTCATCATTTGTAATACGTCTCACAACAATGCAAGGTGTTGATAGTGAGTTGATGTATGGGACCCCTGTATGATGTTATGTATGTTTGTTTTCTAAGTTCACAACTATTATTATACACTTATTGTTTATGTTTATCTATGTGTAATATACTTCAATAATTTTTTTAAAAATGAGGAAGGACTAAAAGATAACAGGAAAATGATGGATGAACAATATGAGAATCTCAATTAAGGGACAGAAAATTTAAAAAGGAATTAACTAGAAATACTGGTGTTTAAGACCTCTAAAACTGAAATGAAAAATTCCCTAGTGGATTTCAGCAGCTGACAAAATAATCAGTGAACTTGCAGACAAGACAACTGAAATGATTCAGGCTGAGCAGAAAGAAAAAAGAACGGGAAAAAAAGTAAATGGCACATAAGAGGACTGTGAGACACCATCAAGTAGACCAATACCTATTATGGGAGTCCTGGAAGGAAAAGAAAGGGGCAGAAGAAATATTCAAAGAAACAATGGCAGAGCACTTCCTAAACTTAACGAAAGACATGAATATACACATTCAAAAAGCACAACAGACTCCAAATAGGATAAACTTGAAGATAACCATGCCCAGGCAGATAGAAATCAAACTGCCAAATGCTAAGGATAAGAACCAAGTTCTGAAAGATGCAAGAGAAAAGCAATGTATTATGTACAAGAGAGTCCCAATAGGACTGTCATCTTCTCATCAGAAACCATGGAGGCAAGAAGGCAGTAGGACAAAATATTTAAAGTGCTGAAAGAAAACAACTGCCAACGAAGAATATTATATGCAGCAAAACTGTCTTTGAAAAATGAGAAAGAGATTAAGACATTCTCAGATAAACAAAAGCTGAGAGTTCATCACCACTAGACCTGCCCTACAAGTACAGCTAAAGGGAGTTCTTCAAACTCAAAAAAAGACACCAGACAGTAGACCAAAGAAGCATAAAGAAATAAAGATCCAGTAAAGATAACCACTTGGGTAAGGGGCTCTTATAGCCAAAACCATCTTGAAAAGGGTAAACAAAGTTGGAAAGACTCACACATTCTAATTTGTTAAAATCTTATTACAAAGCTACAGTAATCAAAACACGATGGTACTGTCACAAGGACAAACATATAGACTAAAATGAGAATTCAGAAATAAACCTTTCCATCAATGGCCAATTGATTTTTGACAAGAGTGACAAATCCACTCAATGGAGAAAGAACAGTCTCTTTGACAAATGGTGCTGGGAAAACTGTATATGCAAGAGAATGAAGGTGGACCCCTACCTCACATCATATACAAAAATGAACTCAAAATGGATCAAAGACCTAAACATAAGAAACAAAACCAAATATAAAACTTCTAGAAGAAAACCTAGGAAAACATCTTCAGTATGTTGTATTAGACAATGGTTTCTCAGACATTTTTACCAAAGCACAAGCAAAAGAAAAAGTAGATAAATAAATGGGACCTCATTAAAACTAAAAACTTTTGTGCATGAAAAGACTATCATGAAAGTAAAAGTCAAGCTACAGAATGGAAGAAAATATTTGGAAACCACATATCTGATAAGGGTTTAATATCCAGAATACATAAAGAAACTCCACAACGAAAAGACAAACAACCCAATTAAAAAATGGGCAAAAGATGTGAATAGATATTTCTCCAAAGATATACAAATGGCCAATAAGCACATGAAAAGATGCTCAACCTCATTAGCCATAAGAGAAATGAAAACCAAAATGACATACCATTTCACACGCACTAGAATGTCTATTATTCAAAATAATAACTGTTGGAGAGGATGTGGACAAATAGGAATACTCATTCAATGTTGGTGTAAAACGGTACAGCTGCTGAAAACAGCCTTCCCATATGACCCAGGAATCCTTCTAGGTATATATCCAAAAGAAAGCAGGGAATCAAACAGACATTTGTACAGATATTCACAGCAGCCTTATTCACAATTGCCAAAAGATGGAAGCAAACCATTGTCCACCAGCAGTTGAATGGATAAACAAAATGTGGTATAAATATACAGCTGTAAAAAGGAATGAAGTTCTGATACATGCGACAACAAGGATAAACCTGACACCAAAGGACAAATATTGTATGATCTCACTTACATGAACTATTTAGAATATGAAAATTCACAGTCAGAAGCCAGAATACAGGTTACCAGGGGCTGGGATAGGAGTAGGGGTAGAAGTAGGGGTAGGAGATGGGTAGTTAATGCTTAATTGGTACAGAGTTTCTGTTTGGGATATTGGAAAAGTAGCACAATATTGTGACTGTATTACACCACTGAATTATATTTGAATGTGCTTAAAGGGGAAATTTTAGGTATAGCCTAAGGTGTCAACTTAGCCAGGTAATGGTGTCCAGTTGTGTGGTCAAGCAAGCAATGGGCTTAATTGTACTGCAAAGACATTTTGTGGACTTAAATCATCAGTGAATTGATTGTAGATATAATCAGTCATAGATGCAATCAACTGAGGAGAATGAATTCAGCAATGAGATGTTTCATCCAATCAGCTGAAAGCCTTAAAAGGAGAAGTGATTTCGGCATTCAGAGAGAGAATTCCCATCTCTACTTCAGGCAGATAGCTTCCCCTAGGGAACTCATCAAGGAACTTCACCAGAGTTCCTGGTTTGTAGCCTGCCCTATGGCATTTGGACTCATGCACCCTCATGGTCTCATGAGACAATTTATAAAACCTCTTAATATTTACTGATATCTCCTGTCGGTTCTCTTTCCCTAGAGAACCCTAATACACCAGAATAAAAAAATTTTAAAAGCATAGAACGGTACAACACAGTGAACACTAGTAATTACTATGTATCACAGCAAATAGTATATTATAATAATATTGTCTCATTGATTTTAACAAAGTGTTAATAATAGAGAAAACTCTGAGTGAGGGGATTATATAGGAACTCTGTACTTTCTGCATGATTACTCTGTTAACCTATAACTTCTCAAACTGAAAGAAAAAGTGTCCTCTGAATTTCCTTATTTTTCTTCTCCCTGATGTCCAAATTCAATATCTCTTTGATCCCTCTGTCCATTGTTCTCCTTAATTAAGGTTTGCCAATTTTTTCCTTCATGACTTAACTGGATCTTTCCTTCCCATTCTGGTCCTCCTGTAATCTCCTGAGTTGAGATTCTTTTCCTCTCACAGCTAAGTAACTGAAATACATTCCTAATTTACTTTCTTACTATCAGTGTCTATTCTCTTCCCCTATACTCTGCCAACCACTACCCAAATTAATTTTCCTAAAGTATCACTTTGCTTTATCCAAGCACCAAATTGGGGGAGAGAAAAATAAAGCCCCACAAAAATCTTTTTCACCAGGACTTTCAAAATGAAATCAAAACTCCTGTGTTTGATATTCAAGGCCCTTCATAATCTAAAACCAGTTTATATTTTCAGCTTTATCTTTTATAGTCCCTAAGACTCCCAACTAGCCCAATTTGCGTAAAAAAAATAATAAATAAAAAAACCTCAGCAGCATTAATTAATCATTTTCTCAACAAGGAAAATTCTCCACGTAAATCTCCCTGGACATCTCAAATAGATGTCTCTTTCCTCAACTTTTATAGACTACTCATTTTATCTCTAACAACTACTAACCTATATCATAACTTCAAAATGTGTATCTCCTTACCTAGAATGAAAATTCGCAGAGCAAAACCGCGTCTAATTTAAACATCTATTAGCTATATCCCCCCCAAACCAAGTTAAATTCTGTTGATTAAAAACGAAACAGCTTACTTTATCTAATTCAAGAATTAGTTTTCACTTGTGTACTATAACCAGTGCGGTACACTTTCTGGGAATTATACGCATCAATCTCTAGATAAGTTCACACTGTCTGGTAATTTTTAAAATACTGTCTTAAACTCTATTGAGTTTATTATGTGCTATGCACGGCCAGGGCTTTGTATGCTTTATCTCCTAGGCAATATTACCTTCGTTTTAATGAACGAGAAAACTACGCCTTGGAGATCTTTTCCTTCTGTTGCTATATACCCTTTTCCTCTCCAACTCAGCCCAACTCACTTTCTCTAAGATTCTTAGGCCTTCACTCAATTAATCATTCATTTTATTTATTAAGACTATGTGCCAGGCACTGTGCTGGTACTAGAATTACAGAACCTAGGAAGTACCTTGCCTACCATCAAGACCCCAAAGGCGAAGACAGGAGTGGAGTGAGCAACGTAGGCGTAATAGGTGCAGTAAAAGGAGCTCACGTTGCCTGAGGACACCCGGGAAGACTAAGAACCAGCTTCCCCGTAACAACAGTCTTTCTTCCTCCCTCTCCAACCCTTTTTCAAACCCACCTCCCTTCCCCTCCCGATGCCGCTAAAATATGCTCTACTTCCTCGGTCTGTTTATAAGAGTCGTGTCTTCTTCCCTAGCATGAAGAGAAAAAAGTACATCTTGGACGTCCTCCTTACCCAGCCTTTTCCGCAGACCCTGGAGGCCCCTTCCATTTCTCCTTCTCTTTGTCTTTTTTGGTTCCGGCCGCAGTGGTCGAGTCGTCCTCGAAAACGCTAAATAGTTCATCCCCAAAAGCGTCCGCCATTTTTCGGCGCTGAGATACGGAATCTCCCTCCTACCCACGATGCTTCGCGATTCCACCGACAGTGACGCCAAGTAGGACTCAATAGTGGCCCGTGGGAGACAAAAGTATTCGAGTCACGCGGCCGCCGGGATTTTTTCCCTTGATTTCTTTTTCCTTTCGGACCTTTCTTACCACTAGTGAGCAGGCAGCTCTGAAGGTGAAGAGGAAGCCTAACGTGCTGGCTACCAGCACGCGGCTCGCGACAGGCACCTGGGGGGGAGGGCGGTGAGAAGGGCGGAGTCCTGGCGAATCGCACCAATTGCGAGGCAGCGGCCGCCCACACCAGAGAAGCCCGGATGGAGATTGCAGGGTGGCGGCGCGGGCGCCAGAGATTGCGAGTAGCTTTCGGAGGCCTACGGTGGTGTTGCCGGGGCCTGGGCTGGGAGAGGTCTTTTGGTACACTGCAACATGGGCGGCAAGAACAAGAAACACAAGACGCCGGGAGCTGCGGCGGTCCGAGCTGCCGTGTCTGCTTCCAGAGCCAAATCCGCCGAGGCCGGAGCTGCTGGGGAAACCCAAAACAAGAAGCCTGTGGCCAGGCCGCCCCCCGCCACTACCGCCAGCTCCAGGGAGCCCCGAGTCAAGCAAGGTACGAGCGGTCATCCGGCCCCAGGTTTTCGACCCTGAGACCCTGATGCTTGTCTAGTGGGAGGAGCGCCTTGGAGTGGCCTCGGTTTTAAATCACTCTAAGCTTGTTTGGGCTCGAAAGTTCCAGCTGTGGCCTTGCTGCAGCCTGGCATCTCCTTCGTAACCTCCACCTTATCTTCCTCAAAAAAAAAAAAAAAAAAAAAAAAGAACTGCATTGGCTCCTGATTTCATCAGGGATCAGTCCTGAGCCATCATCATCTCTACTACTAGTCGGGTTAATAAGGCGGAGACGGGTAGTGTATGAGTTCTACCTGCTCTGCATTTCATTTTCAGCAAGACTTAATAAGAATGACAGGTTCTTACAACTGAATATAGCTGTAACCTATTGTAAAATTATCTGTGGTCTTTATCGCAGCCGTATATTTGCTTACTGTGCAAGTTGCTTTGCTAACTCAAATTGGAGATTGCCTGTTCCTGCTTCAGATCAACAGACTATTAGTACAGCTAATTTTAAAAGATGAACAATTATACACTATTTTGTTCCACTCAGATTGTTTGTAGTTCTTATCGGAATGTTCATTCAACAAATACTTATTGAGCATCTGTGTATCTGCCGTGAGTTTTCTGGGTGGGAGTAGCAAAATAAAGCACAGCACCTCTCGTGGGTCTTGCAAGCAAGTCTAATGGGGGAGGTAGTCATTTAATAATTACACATATAGCTCTATAATTGATTAGTACCACAAATAAAAACCCAAGAAGAGCGTTTAACAGGTAATCTAATATTTACTGGGAAGAGGAGGGATCATGGATGGTCTCTTCGAAAAAGTGGCAGTTGAGATCAGAAAGGAGGAATCGGAGTTAACTGTAAAGAGTGGCAGAAATAGTATTCCAAGTAGAGGTAACAAACACCATGTGCAAAATCCTTGAGTGGAGGAAAATCTTGAGGCTCTGGAGGAACTCATAGAACGTAAGCAATGCTTAAGGAGAAAAGGATATGAGACTGAAGAAATAGGCAGATATCACTTTTACCTAAAAGGTGGATAATAGTTCTTTGCTGTGCAAAGCTAGAAATACATAGAATTACTTCTCTGTGGAGTTTTTACTCTGTGAATCAGCCTCTCTTTTATTCTGTCTTTTCCTGACAGTCTTCTGGATTCTTTGAGCTCTCTGAAGTCATTTTTTTATTTCTTGGCTTTCCTTGGCCCTCAAATTGTGGCCCTTCCTCAACGTGTCAGTCCTTGGTGGTACAGTTCCCTCTGTTCAGCCCTTCTAGAAGAGCTCTTCTATTTCCATTACCTCTATCTTTTCCTTTGTAGATGACTCCTCAATCAACATGTCTAATCTTGATCTCTCTTTCAAGCACAATTCAGCCATTTCTACATTTACATGGACATTTTGGCCTTATTTTTTGCAAGCATCTCAAATTCAACATGGCTAATATAAACTCCTCTTCCCTCTCCAAACTAGCTTATTCTTCTGACTTCCTTGTTTGTTTTACCAAATACTTATTTATACACGGTCAGAAGTTATTTTAATGCCTTCCTTTCTTCCTCATATCCAATCTGTTGCCAAGCCCTATGCAGTCTTTATTTATGTATCATTTGCATATACCCTTCAACTCTTTATTTCTACTGTTCATACCCTAGCTTAGGCAGTCATAAATTCCTGTCGTATCATCATTGTCTTTTAATATGTCTCCCTAGCTCTGCTTTTTTTTTCCTCTTCCAGTATGCCCTGCAGATTAATCTTCCAGAAACACCGTTTTGATCATAGCACTTCCCAGGATAAAGTCCAAACCATTCAGCTAGCATGCAAGACCCTCTTTTCAGTCTTTTTACTAATTCCTACGCTCAGCTAAAGCAAATCTGGTATATTTTCACTGCTCCAAATGCAGCCATTGGCTTCCTGTCTCCTCATGTTTATTCTTGCCATTTTTTCTTCATAGAATGCCATCTATCCCAAATACCATCTACTGAAATCCTGTAAGACCCAACCCAGATGTCAGCTTTTTTTTTTTTTTTTTTTTTTTTTTTAATTTTAAAATGAATTTATTTCTTTGTGTGGTTTCCATTTCAAAGGATTGTTCACCAAAATAAAACAAGAATTGCTGCAAAGGCCACAAAATAGTGACACAGTAAAGAATAAGTGGGGTTTGGGGCTCTAAATTGGTTTAAAGTAGGGATGGCTTCCTGAAGAGATATTTAAGCTGCAATGATTTGAAGTAGTCAGTTACTGGAAGATCTGGAGGCGGAGTGTTTGAGGTGGAGGGAACTACAAGTGCTAAGGTCCTAAGATGGGGACGAGTGATTAGCCAGGTGGCTATGGCAGTGTGTACCTCCTCACAGACCCTGACCACTCAGATTATATCATTCACTCTCATTTATTCTCTTGGCACCCTCTATTTCCACTTAATAGCCTTTTCAGTGGCCTCTGTAAGCCTCAGTACAGTAATAGATACTCATAAGAACTAACACATCATAAAAAGCTTTGAATTTTGCTTATTGTACTTTGTACTATATCAGGAAGTATAAATACATTTTAGAAGAATTTCCATCAAAAATCATTAAAAATGAATTTCAAATTCTGGAGCTTTCAGTCAACACTGGTTAAAAATGGTATATGGTATATGAACATGTTTTCAGAATCTGAAAATGAAATGGCCTTATATAAGGGTTTAGTTGATTTAATTTGTTATCACCTCTTTGGTAAGGTTTCATTTATTGCTTTAGTTGTTCAGGGTATTGATTAAAATTAAAACACATTCACTTTTAGAGATCCTGATTGACACCGAGTGAATGTGGCAGCAATACATTTGGAGTCTGGGGGATTCAGCTCTTCTCTTATTTCCGCCTGAAAGTTTGCAGAGTGTAAGCTGACTGCAATGAAGTGATATGGTTGGAAGTCTTGAGTGGAGTGGTTTGAGGAGACAAATGAGAATTTACTGCAATCTTTTCAATTCACTAAATTACAGGAAAATATACACACACAAAACAAAAACAAAAGAAAAGCGGTGTTTAAAAGGAAGTTCTTCTCTCATCTCTGTCAATAAAACATTGAACTTTGAACTGTCTCAGTATTGTCTCGGTAATGTACTTCCACTCCTGCTCATTCATCTGTAACTTTTAAACCAGGAGTATAACTGGAGTCCCCTCAATGAGTACAGGAACCTCTAAAACTCTGTATTAGTAAAGCTGTATTAGTACACTAAATTTGTGAATGAGCTTATTATAACTGGTAAGACTCCCAAAAATATGTTACAGACTACTGACATATACTCTATTTTATGACTGTTGACGTCAATTTATGAGTGCGGTTAAGTAGTTACTTTCAAATAATTCTCAAAAACTTTTTTCTTTTAAGGTGTCTAGTTAATAAAAGCTATTATCTTAAATCCTTGACTTTTAAAACCATAATAAGCAACCCTTAAATTTAATGTTTAAAGGTTTATAAAAGCAGAGTAACTAGGTTTTAAAAGATTTTAGGAATATTCTCTTATACAGCACTGATTCTCAATCTGTGTTTTGGACACTCTGGGAGGCCCTGAGACCATTTTGGTGCGGGCTTCGTGAGGTCAAAAACTGTCTTCATAATAATGCTAAGATGTTATTTGCCTTCCTATGTTCATTTTCTCATTAGTGTACACTGGAGTTTTCCAGAAGCTATATAATGTGTAATATCACAATAGATTGAATGCAGAAACCAGGCATTAACGAGATTTGCAAAAATGGAAAATAATGTCAGTTTTCTCAGATTTTTTTTGTTTTGGTTTGGAAAATATATTTTTATACAAAATGTTAGCATGTAATGGGTTTATTACATTTTTAATGAATTAATAAATATTTTTAAAATTTTTCTGTTTTAACTTATAAATATCAATAAATATAACCCACATAGGCAGAAGCTATTTGGGGTCCTCAATTTTTATGAATATAAAGGGGTCATGAAAATAAAAATTTAAGAATAATATTTATTTCTTCCTGGTTATTTATTGTTGGGGGACTGATAATATAATAGCATTTCTATCCACTAGAACAGACTTGACAACCTTAAACTCAATAGAAGATGACAATAACTCTCACGTCCCTTTTTCCTTAACATCCCACCTTCAGGGAGGAGTGCTTTTCCTTCAGAGTTACCATCTTCTCTACTGGGAATCTCATATTTTCCAAAAGGTCTCACTTCACCAAGGTGCCAGGAAGAAAAGCATCTGATTAAAGTAATTTATACAAAAATATGAAGATGAAGATAGCTTTTTTCTTAGAGGATAGTCAAGCATTTGCTTTTTATGATAAGCTGGTTTACTTAGAGGAATGCTAATTTGTAACGTGTTTTAGAATATTTAAAGGGAGTATTACTAACTACTATATTGAATTATTTGGTAAAGTGGGGGGGGAGCTGAAATCAAATATTTAGCGATCTTTAGAGGAAATTAAAATAAAATAGCCTAATGCATATTAATCACTAAATTGCTTTGACTATTTGTTGTCTGTTATATACAGGTCCAAAAATTTATAGTTTTAATTCCACAAATGATTCTGGTGGTCCTGCAAATCTGGATAAATCTATTTTAAAAGTAAGTAACCAAAATTTTGAGTTTCAAGAAATGTACCCTTTAAAAAAAAAAAAAATCTATTCTTAAATGTAAGAAAACAATGGGATATTTTAATTTTTCATAAGTAGTATTCTACGAGCTAATTTATACTTAACAGAAGTGAATCATAACATATGCAAAAGCTTGTAAGAAATTAGGGAAGGTGTGGATAAGGTCCAAACTTATAAGCATGGCATACATAACCTTTCAGATCTGACCTAGTATCCCTTCCCAGCCTTCTCTTCCATTACTCTTCTCTTAAAATTTTAGTTCATGGAATAATTGCCATGCTGGATTATAATTTTTCTTTTTGTGTATGCTTCTTATACTAGGCGTGAGCTCCTGAAGTACATTTTTGTGCGTAGCTCATAGTTGGCATTCAGTAATAAAGGGAAAGTATTTTTGTAGGTAGATGCTTGTATACTCTTAAGTTAAAATGTGGAAACAACTGGAGCTAAAATGGCTAATAGCATAAATTAGGAATGAAGTTCTAGAAACCAAAAGAATTTGTGTAACCTAATTATTAATTACTATTTATATAGTTTTTATTTTTATTTGATATGCCCCCTTTTTATTGTAGCATCCATTCTTTCAGTCTTTGTGCTTGGGCTACTTATACATTAAAGCAGATTTCTGGGCTCCATCCTCAAGGATTCTGATTCAATATATTTTAGGATAGGGCCTGGAAATCTGTCTTTGATAGCAGGTAGGGTCCAAGGACAATGTTTTGAGACATATGGCTTGGAGAAGCTTTATAAAGGGATTTTTTTCTTGCCATATGTTATCTTTTCGCTTTTTGTGTATCCTATTTTTTCTTTTTCTTTTTTTTTGTTTTCTTTAATTATTTTTTAAAAGATACTTAGATTACATAAATGTTACATAAAAAATATAGGGGATTCCTATATTCCCTGCTCCCCACACATCCCACATTTTCCCACATTAGCAACATCCTTCATTAGTGTGGTACATTCACTGCAGTTGATGAACACATTTTGGAGCATTGCCACTAAGCATGGATTATAGTTTACATTGTAGTTTACACTCTCACCCACACAGTTCTATAGGTTATGGCAAAATATGTAATGACCTGTATCTGTTGTTGCAGTGTCATTCGGGACTATTCCCAAGTCCCGAAAATGCCCCCGTATTACACCTGTTTTTCCCTCTCCCTGCCCTCAGAACCTCCAGTAGCCACTGCCTCCACATCAATGATATAATTTCTTCTCTTGCTAGAATCACAATAAGCCTATGGTAGAATACCAGTAAGTCTACTTTAGTCCATAGTTCATATCCCAATGCTGAGGATTCTGGAATGGTGATGCCCACTCCACCTCTAATTGAGAGGGGGCTTCGATCCCATACGGCCAATAGATGGGACTCTCTTGCTTGCAGTTGTTGACTCTCTCGGTTCCTTGGTATGGTGGTTGTCCATCATCTCCTTCTCATTAGTTGTCCTGGGTAAGTCCAGTGAACTGGAGAGTAGGTGTTGCAACTCTGTTGAGATTCAGGGCCCAGCTGGCACATGGACAGCCCAAAGATTTAAGACTCTTGGACGTACACCTACCAACTCTAGTACTAATTATAGGTTCAAATAGAAGGGACGGTAGAGCCATATATAGAGAAACCACAACTGAGTCCAACTCTGTCACACTGGGGAGCATAAATTCCAAATAGCCAGTTTTTCTTAAACATGTGTTAGAAATGTGATCAAATGAATGCTAGTCCAAAAAGTCATTAATACTGTATTTGATTGTTAGCTGAGATTTTGGGATTGGTTGGCAGGGATAGAGAAAATTACTTTCTTTTAATTATCTAATTGTTAAATATCATTTAATAATTTAGCTTCTAACTGATATGACATTTTTGGCTTCAACAGGTGGTAATTAATAACAAACTAGAGCAAAGGATTATTGAAGTGATCAATGAGCATAAAAAACAAAATAATGACAAGGGAGTGATTTCTGGGAGACTTACTGCCAAAAAATTACAGGTATTTTGCAAACCTTTTTTTAGTTCCTTATTTTTTAAGACAGATTCACATGCAAGATAAGATGACTTTCAAGTTCCATTGATATTTCATGTAGATCATATTTCCATCTGTAAGAACACATTAAAATGGTGATATGAAAACTGAGTTACTTTCCCTAAATTATATTATTGAACAGCTAACATGTTGAACCCTTTGCTGGGCACTTTGTTTACATTTTCTCTGATACAGCAATCCTATAAGGTAGGCATATTTGGCATCATTGTTTCAAAAAAGGCTGAGACTTGGAAAGGTTACATAAGGTATAGCCAAGGTTATTCATTAGTGAGTAGCAGAGTAAGCAGAGTCTGGATTTGAATTCAATTCTGCTTGACTCTAAAAATCATGCTTTAGAAAGTACACTAAAATGCTTTATTTTCATGTATAAAGATGTTTGTTACAGCACTGCATATAAGAAGAAGAAAATATCCTAAGTGGTCAGCAATAGGAAAATATTTAATTAAATTATGATATGTCTATCTAATGGAATATTAAGTAACTATTGAAAGTGATGATGAGTGTCTAATAAAGTTGGGGAAATGTTTATGTTATAATGTGTAAAATTTGTTTTTTTTTTTCAATCATAGAAAAATGACTGAAAGAAACCATACCACCCTGTAAACAGGGCCATCAGATAGTGAGAATATGAGTAATTTCTCTCAGTCCATCTTTTTATTTATCCATACTCCCCCAATTTTCAATACAGTGGGCACATTTAAACTCTTCCAACTAAAAAAAAAAGATATTTTTAGTATAATTCATTTCAGAGTTTCTGGTTTAGAATGAATGGGGTTATAAATCAGTAATGAAAGAAGAGAAAATTGACAATGACTTCTCTATTTCCCTTTCATAGGATTTATACATGGCTTTACAAGCATTTTCATTTAAGACTAAGGACATTGAAAATGCCATGACTAACACGCTCTTACATGGAGGTGATCTTCATTCTGCTTTAGATTGGCTTTGTTTAAACCTTTCAGATGGTAAGCAACATTGTCACATATTCCTTTCTCTTACTAAACTGTTTTGAAATAGTTTCAGTATATGTGGTATTTGTATTATTTTTGATGCACTTAAAATTTTTTCACTGTTATAATTATTTGAGTATATTCTCCTTAGACATTGTGGTCCATGCAAGGAAAAATTATTTATTTTCGCTTTCAGTTGTTAATAGACATTTTACACCTGAAGAACTCTTAAATTCTCAGTTTTCTAATCCATATTAATAAGGAAATTGATAAATCTGGAATGCAAGGTATATTATATTTGTATGCTCTATTTTCCTTTTTTTTAAAAAAAAAACAAAACTCTGCTAGGGCAATTATAGTTTCTAGTTCCATGAACTATTGGAGTATCAATGACTTAGCCATACATATTCATGATTTTCAAGGAAGGGTATAATGCCAAAAAGGCTGTCTTCTATCCTAAAAATCAGGCTGTGTTTCCTGATTTTTGGTTCAGAAAATAGGGTCATCTGGCTTTGCATAAATAATATTTGATTAAGCAGAGGGTCAAAGTTGTAATCTTTGGCAAGAACCTTGATGCAAATAGTTTGTGTGGCTATCACAGGCAAAGAGTGGGAAGAGTTAAGATCTTTTTATGAAAATTTAAGAGCCTAACTTGGTAAGGATGAAATAAATGGCCAAATAGTTATGGGCTAGCTATCATCTCATGTGTGTCCACTTTTAGTTTGATAATAAAACCAGGTTCATCACAAGATTTCTATTCTTAGAAGATGAGGAGTAAAAGAAAACTAGGTCCTCTATGCCTAGGCCAAATCTGTGTCAGATAGTTAGGATACAAATGTAAAAATATAAAAGTAGTCTTGCAGGTTTTTTGAAGACCTATAGCATTAGAGTCTCCAGTCACTAAGCTCGATATTGCCACTCATCTTTTCTTCATATCTCCCAGAAATTTCAGCTAGTAAGGGAACACAGACTACTCTCCTTATGAGTGACTTGCATTCTCTCCCTCTTTCTCTATCTCTTCCCATTCTTACCTCCAGTTGTTAGCTAGAAGACCTTGAGAAAATCATTAATAGCTCTTTCTCATACACTGCTGTTAGGAACATACATGGATCTATTGAGCCTTTCTGGAGGATACTTTACCAGTATGTATGAACTAACAGTTCTCCTTTTAGAAATATATCTTAGTAAAACAATGATGTGAAAAGATTTATTTATATGGGTCTTTATAATAAGCTGGACACAAACTAAAGCGTCTCACAATATGTTTAAAGTTCTGAGCATTTTTCATTCTCCTTATATTGTGACAAAGTTCAGAGTGATCTGTTATTTAGATAACTGAAATTACCAAAATGTTCTGAGATTAATGAGGTTGGGTTTGAACATTGCTATATTATGGAAAATTTTATTTGTACAGTTTGTGCAAACTGTCACATAACTGACCCATAGTAAATGTTTCTTGCATTAAATTGAGTAACATTTGACCTGTGTCTAAGAGAAAATTGAAAGAATTTATATGAACTTTTCTCTTCCTCCTTAGCTAGGACATTTAGAAGTAGAAAACAGAATAAAATACAATAAAAGTAGAAGAGATGTGTAGCCACTTGATCAAGAAAATTTGGAAGATAAAAAAAGAAAACATCTATTTGAACTTAGAGTATGGAGAAGAATTTGAATATGGGGGTTTAGATCTGTATGAATATGTGAAGAATAGCTTGGTGTTTTGGGTGTTTTGTGATTATTATTTTGTTTTGTTTTTGGTGGTGGTTACAGAATTATAATATTTTGTTTTTTTTCTGATTATAGAATTAATACATGCTTATTAATTAAACACAATTAACAATCAAAACCCAGAAAAGCATAAAAAATTAAAAGTCATTGGTAATCCTACCACTCACAGATAACTGCCTTGATATTTTTATATTCTTCTTTTTGCACTAAACCTACAACATTTTTGCATGTCATGAAAAAATGTTTATGTGTCATTATATAATAGATATTTACATTCTGGGCATACGGTAATTTATTCAACTATTTTTTATTGTTGAGCGTCTAGTTAATTTCTAATTTCTCACTCTAAAATTAATGTTGTATTGAGCATTTTTAATAAATAAAACTATTCACATTTGGAATTGCTTCCTGAGACAGAGTCTTATTAGTGGGGTTAGTGGATCAAAGGATATAAATATTTTTAAGACTTTCGATTCATATTGCTAACTTGTTTTCCAAAAAAAGATTTTACCGGTTTACCTTTCTACTAACTAATTAAATTGTCTATCTCCCCTCTTCCTTGGTAACCTGTAATGTTTTCCCTTTTTTAATATTTGCCAGTTTGGTTGGCAAAAAAAGAATATATCAATATTTTAATTTTAATATATTTGTTATTAAAATATTTTAATGTGTACCTTATATAATCCTGGTAAGATTGAATTTATTTACATTTGTCATTTATATTTCTTCTTGTGTTAATTATCTGTTCTGGTCTTCTGTGCAGGATTTATCTGTATGCTTAGCAAATATTTGTGTGTTTTATGTATTAGACACATATTTACTTTTAATACAGTTTCTTTTACTTTTGTTTTTTTTTTTTAAGATTTATTTATTTTATTTATTTATCCCCCCCTTGCTGCTTGTGCTGCTGTGTCCATTCGCTACGTGTCTTCTCTGTGTCTGCTTATCTCCCCCTTGCTGTGAGGTCTTGCCGCATCAGCCCACGGTGCCGCGTGAGCCGGCCTGCCCTCACAAGGAGGCGCCGGGAAGGGAACCCGGGGACCTCTCATATGGTAAACGGGTGCTCTATCCATTGCGCCACACCCGCTTCCTGCCGTGAGGTTGCTGCATCAGCCTACCGCACTGCTCAGGCGGCGTGCCCTCACAAGGAGCCTCCCATATGGTAAATGGGGGCTCTATCCACTGAGCCACACCCGCTTCCTTTCTTTTACTTTTAGATGCGCTTCCTGAAGGTTTCAGTCAGGAATTTGAAGAGCAACAACCTAAAAGTAGGCCAAAATTTCAGTCTCCACAGATACAAGCCACTATTTCACCTCCAATGCAACCTAAAACCAAAAAGCAGGAAGAAGACACTAGGATTAAGGTAATTTAAGAAGTTAAAATTTAAAATTGTATAAAATCAGAATGAAGCACATGTAGCAGTTCATAAGAGTATAAATATTATGCTATTATAACATTTCTTATTAAAAATAATTGTGTTGTCAAATTTTTCTATTACTGTCTACTTCAATTATCTATTGCTTAATTACACACCTCCCCAGAATGTAGTGGTGTAACCCAACAATTTATTATTTCTCATGATTCTGCAGTCTGGGCTGGGCTCATCTGTGCAGTACTACTGTTCCCTGAGGTATCTTTGAGGACTAGAACATCCAAAATGGCTTCTTTATTTATATGACTAGTGCCTCAGCTGGGATATCTGGAACAGTTGGAGCCTGGTGGACTAGTCATTCTTCTCTTCACATGACTAATTTGGGGTTCCTCACAATATGGTAGTCTCAGGGTGGTCAGACTTACATAGCATCTGGCTTCCAAGAGCAAGTATTTCAAGATGATAAGCCCCATTGTAAAAATTCTTTTTGAGCCTTTGCTTGTATCACCCTTGCTAATGTTCCATTGGCTAATGTTCCATTGCTTGAAGCAAGTCACCTGGCCAAGCTCAAATCACTGTGGAAAGGGGATTTTAGGAAGGTGTGAATAATGGAAGGTGTAGTATATTAGGGCATTATATGTTAATACTCTGCATATTATAAAACATCTATGGAAGCATCATCCTCATAAAACCTCTGTTTTAAAAATAACACTAGTAACACTAGTTTCTAACCTTCTTTCTTTTTTCCTCCTTATATAAACATATCCTTTGCATTCTGTACATTGAGGCGTCCTTCACTGAACAATAAAGAATATGATGTTTAAGGCCTGTGTGTTGGCTATCTTAGAATGTAAGGGAATTGTAAAAACAGTGACACTTAGTGAGTATTGACACCATTTTCTAACTTTGGTTTTTCAGATATTTGTTTTTTCTTTATAGCAAAAAAAGGAAGAAAAAAATAAGGAAGTAAATATGAAAGAATGGATTTTGCAGTATGCCGAACAACAGAATGAAGAAGAAAAGAGTGATAATTCTAAAAGTTTAGAAGAAGAGGAAAAATTTGACCCTGTGAGTAGAAATTTGTATTAGGCTTCTAAATGGATTTTTTTTTTTTTTTTTTTAAGATTT
>JAQZBX010013943.1:0-39216 GCA_029593785.1 Cabassous unicinctus | reverse complement strand
CTTAAAAAAAAAAAAAAAGATACTGTTAAAGAGGGAAATTTATAGCACTAAATGCTTACATTGAAAATGAAGAATGGCTTATATCAGGTACCTAACCTCACCACTGGAGGATGTAGAAAAAAAAGACAAAGTAAACCAAAAGTAAATAAAACATAGAAAAGAGCAAAGACTAGAGTGGAGATAAATGAAATAGAAAAAAAAACAAAAACAATTTAGAGAATCAACAAAACTAAAAGTAAGTTCTTTGAAAAGATAAAAAAAAAAATCCATAAACCTTTATATGGACTGAAAAAGAATTTAAAAAAGAGGACATGAATTAAACCAGAAATGGAAGGGGGGACATTACTACCTACCTGCTGAAATAAAAAGCATGATATGAGGATACTATGAACAACTGTAGGCTCCCAAATTAAAAATCCTAGATGAAATGGCCAAATTCCTAGGAACACACATTAAAATAATTATACAACATAATCAAGTGGAATTTATCCCAGTTATGCAAGGGTGGTTGAACATAAGAAAATCAATTAATGCTATACAACACATTAATACACAAAGAAAATACATTTGACAAAATTTTGCACTGCTTCAAAGAAATTTCCTCAACATGATAAAGATGACAAAAGGCTTATATAAATAGCCCACAACTAACATTATAGTCAATGGTGAAAGACTGAAAGCTTTCCATCTAAGATAAAGAACAAGACATGTATGCCCACTGTTACCACTGTTATTCATCATTATGCTGGAAGATCTAGCCAGAACAATTAGGCAAAAAATAGAAATTGAAGACATCTATATTGGAGAGTTAGAAGTACAACTTTGTATACAGGCATACCTTATTTTATCTCACTTTGCTTTTTTGTACTTCACAAATATTGCTTTTTTTTTTTTTGCAAATTAAAGGTTATGCAGAACTCAGTGGTTGAGCACCAGATTTGCATATAAGAGGTCCTGGGTTCAATGCCCAGTACCTCCTTAAAAACAAAACAAAACAAAACAAACTAAACAAAACAAATTAAATGTTTATGGCAACCCTGCAATGATCAAGTCTATCAGCGTCATTTGTCCAACAGCATGTGCTCCCTTTTTGTCTCTGTGTCACATTTTAATTAAGGTATGTTCACTAATTTTTAGACATAATTATATTGCACACTTAATAGGCTAAAATACAGTATAAACATAACTTTTATATACACTGGGAGACCAAATATTATTGTGACACTTTATTGTGATATTCACTTTATTGTGGTAGTCTGGAACCAAACCTACACTATCTCTGAGGTATGCCTATATAGAGAAATTCCTGCAAAATCTACAACAAATCTACTAAAGCTTCTAAACGAATTCAACCATACACCACAGAATACAAGATCAACATGTAAAACTCAGTAGTTTTTCTGATACCAGTAATAATCTGAAGAGGAAATCAATAAATAGATTCTAGTAATGACTAAAAGAATTGTAGATCTAGGAATAAAAACAACTAACTGTAAAGGACTTATACATGGAAAACTACAAAACATTGCTAAGAGAAATCAAATATCTAGTGAATGAAAAGACATTCCGTGTTCATGGGTTGGAAGACTAAATAGCATTAAGATGATAATTCTACCCAAGAGCTTTACAGATTCAATATAATCCTAATCAAAACTCCCACAGCTGTCTTTGCAGAAATTAAAAACCAGTCATCAAATTTGTATGGAAGGATAAGTAGCCCCAAATGGCTAAAACCACCTTGAAGTAGAACAAAGCTGGAGGACATAAACTTACTGATTTTAAAATTTATTACAAAGTTCCAATAATCAAAGCAGCTTGATAATGGTACAAGGACAGACATATAGACCAATGAAATCAAATTGAGAGTTCAGAAATAAACCCTCACATCTAAGGGCAATTGATTTTGACAAGGGTGACAAATCCACCCAATGGGGGGAGAATAGTCTCTTCAACAAATGATGCTGTAAAAACTGGATGTCCATATGTAAAAATGAAAGTGGACCCCACCCAATGCCATTTACAAAAATTAACTCAAAATAGACCAAATACCTAAATAGAAGAACCAAAACCACAAGATTACTAGATGAAAACATCTTCAAGACCTTGTGTTAGGCAATGATTACTTGCACTTTATACCAAAAAGCACATGCAACAAAAGAAAATAGTAGATAAATAGGACTTGATCAAAATTAAAACTTTTCTGCGTCAGAAGGACTTCATCATGAAAGTAAAAAAGACAACCTATAGAACAGGTGTAAATATTTGGAAACTACATATCCAGTAAGGATTTAATATGTAAAGAAACCATACAACTCAACCACGAAAAGGCAACCTAATTAAAAATGGGCACAATACCTGAATAGACATTTCTCCAAAGACAATATACAAATGGCCAATAAGGACATGAAAAGATGCTCAAGATCATTAGCTATTAGGGAAATACAAATCAAAATAGCAATGCAATACCTTTTCACATCTGATAGAATGGCTACTATTTAAAAAATGGGAAATAACAAGTGTTGGGGAAGACATGAAGAAATAGGAAAGCTCATTCATTGTTGGTGGGAATGTAAAATGGTGTAACTGCTGTGGAAAACAGTTTGGTGTTTCTTCATAATGTTAATTTAAATACAGAAATTACAATATGACCTGATAATCTCACTCTAGGTATATACCCCAAAGAATTGAAACTAGGGACCTGAACAGACATTTGCACACCAATGTTTATAGTGGCATTATTCACAATTATCAAGAGATGAAAGCAACCCAAGTGTCCATCAACCAATGAATGGCTAAACAAAATAAGCATATAAATACAAGGGAATATTATTCAGCTGTCAAAAAGAATGAAGTACTGATACAAGTGACAACATGGATGAACTTTGAAAATATGTTGAGGGAAATAAGCCAAACAGAAAAGGACAAATAATTTATGATCTCACTGATATTAAATAATTAGAATAAGCAAATCCAGAGTCAGAAACTAGAATATGAGTTGCCAGGGGTATAGGTAGGTATAGTGAATGGGGAGTTAAAGCTTAATTGGTACATGTTTCTGTTTGGAATGTTGGAAAAACTTTGTAATGGTTGGTGGTGATGGTAGCACAACATTGTGAATGTAATTAACACCACTGAATTACATATTTGAATGTGATAAAAAGAGGAAATTTTAGGTTGCATATATGTTGCTAGAAGAAAAGTTCTTTTAAAAATGGGAATGTGCAACACAGTGAACTGTAAAAGAAATATAGTTAATAGTATACAATACTATGGATGATAGTTAATAGTATAATTATAGCAATATCATTTCATTGATGGTTACAAAGTTACCACACTAATACAAAGTCTTAATAATAGTATGTGAGGGGAAGTATATAGGAAACCTGTATTTTCTGCATGATTTTTCTGTAAGCCCACATATTTTCTTATTAAAAAAATTTAAGAAGCACTTCTTTAAAGGATTATGTTATCAATGTATCTAAGAAACCTAGTCATAAAATAATTCTAAATCTTTGGAAAGCAATGAATACATTTAATTATATGTGAAATATGTGCACATAAAAGAAAATGAAACTTTTGGCTTAATAGAGTGAGATTGTTGCTGTTTGCACACCTCCCCATTCCCAACAACTTTCCACAAAATTAAGAAGTGCCATATTTTACTCTTAGTTATTATAATAAAAAATAACTAAGCTGGACCACAAAGACAGAGATTTGGGAATATTCTTCTCCACTCCTCACAGAGAAAACAAAGTCTATTGTATAAGCCCACAGAGTATCCACAAGCTACCAGCTGAGAAAATAAGTCACTTTTGCTAATATCTATTGATCTGAATCATGTAGGAATTGAGCAAAACTTCATAGTCTTAGATGACCATAAGCAATTATGTGGAAGGTAATTATCCTCCCACAGTTTTCAATTAATAGTTACATTTCCCCTGATCTGCTGTTGATAAGGTGTGCTGTCTAGAATGCTTTAGATACTGATTTTCAACCTTCTTTACATTACAATCACCTGAGAAATTCCTAAAAAATACTATCCCTCCAAGATCCTGCCTGACTCAGTCTACAGTAAAGCACCGCCCCCATCAGAATTTAAAAACAAAAACAAAAACAAACTGCCCAACTACCTGAAATCAGCAGGTATCTGATTTGCATCAAGAATTGAGAGCCATATAACTAGAGAATTGCTGTCAGCTATGATTTGTCTTGTCTTTGTACTAAATGATTACTCAGTTAATATTAATTGAATTGGTGAGTAAAAGTGGAGATAAAATGAGAAATTGTATAATCTCTCTCTATTGTCCCAGTAGAATGTCTGGTTAGGTGTCTTTGATTCTGTGGCAGTTTGAAGCTTTTGCGGACTCCAGAAAATCCTGTTCTTAAAGCTAATCCATTCCTGTGCATGTAAACCCAACGTAGATGGGACCTTTTAATTAGATTCAGTTAAGAGACCTTCCATTCGATTAGATCACTTCAGTAGGGCATGATCCAGGGTGGGTCTTAATCCTCTTACTGGAGCTTTTTATAAACAGATGAATAAAAAGCCAGAGACGCAAAAAAAGCTGCAGAGTCAGAGAGAAGCCTCCAGAAGTTGAAATCAATGAACCCAGGAAAGAGAAAAGCCACAGTCAGAGCAGCCCGAAGCTCAAAGAAGGAGACTGGGAGGACAGAGTAGGGATGAGCATATGCCACCACATGCCTATTTGCCCACAGCTGAAGCTCGATGAGAAAGCATCTCTGATGATGCCGTGATTTGCACACTTTCAAGGCCTCAGAACTGTAGGCTTTTAATCTAATAAATCCTATTGTAAAAGTCAACTCATTTCTGGTATATTGCTTTGGCAGCATTTAGCAAATTAAAACAGGTTCTAAGCACCCAAACCACATGGAAGTTAAATAAAAGGGAAGGAGATTTGTTTGGATGCATTTGGAATATTTCACAACATAGAAGTATAAGTGACAAATGTGTGTCACTTATGTGTGATTGTAAATTTCTAGTAGCCATATTAAAGAAAGAAAAAAAATCACTTCAATTAATCTTAATATATTTTACTTAACCCAACATATCCCAAATATTATGTCAATATGTAAAAAATACAAAGAATTATTCAGGGAGTATTTTTTTCAGTGTGATTAAAATTGTATAAAAATTTGTCATGCATTTTTAAGCTTTTTTTTTTTCAATTTTATTGATATATATTAATAAAGCATAAATCCATCCAAAGAGTAATCACATGTTTGTGCATTCATCACCCCAATCACTCCCAGAGCACTTTCATTATTCCAATAATAATAACAACAAAAAAAACCTCATCACTCTCAATCTCTCTATGCCTTGCCTAGTGTACATAGCTGCTATTCTTTTTCCTGCTAAAAGGATATTTTATATACTATTTTTCACATAAGTGCTTTGAAAGCCAGTACATAGTTTGTATTTAAAACACAACTAAATTCAGCCTAGCCACATTTTATACCAATTTATTTGGGGAGTGATCCCAGATATTTGGAGTAGTGGGATGGGGGAAAAGATGTGCCATCAAGTTGGCCACTGCTACAGACATCTGGTGCTTGACCCTCAGAACATTTCTGAGGATTCTTAAGAAATTTGTCTTAGAAATGTCTATCTGGGGTATGAAGGGAAAAAAACTTTTATCCATTACCTATCGGACAAAGGGTGGCCGCACAAGCACAAATTGTCCCATACGTGTGGGTTGCCCACAGATGAGCACCACCGAGCAGGTTCCACTGGGTCTTGTCTAGTACAGTAGCATCAAGGAAGCCCCAGGACAGGAAGTGAGCAGGCCTGTGGTGCAGGCCTTTATTACTGGTCAAGGTTCTCAAGAGAAACAGGGCCAAGTGCGCGCGTGTGTGTGTGTGTGTGTGTGTGCGCATACAGAAATTTATTGTAAGGAACTGGCTTACACAGCCATGGGGGCTGGCAAGTGTGAACTCCACAGGGCAGCCCACAAGCTTGAAATGCCCATAAAGCTGATGTTGAAGTCCTTAAACTGAATTCCCCAGAAGAAGCTGGCTGGCTGGAAATTCTGGCTAAAGCCAATGCTCAAGTTCAGTAAGAAATTCTTCTGACTTCTGAAGCTCTCAATTCACTCTTTTAAAATCTCCAGTTGATTGGGTATGGAGATTACCCACACTGCCTTTTTGTTTGTAAATGCAAACAACTGATTATAGATGCAAATCTCATCTGTGACATAACAACTGGACAACATAACCTAGCAAAGTCAAATTAACCATCACAGACCACCCCTTGTTAACCTGGCACACACTTACATATTCTTAAACCATACTTATTCTGCAAACTGAGGCATAACATAATCATTCTTCTGCCTAACATGATGCTATTGGTAATGTCTTAAACCAAAAATGCACTAACCCTTTCCACAGAAAAGTACACAAATCTGTGGGTGATAGTTACCCTTGTCCTCTATATTCTATAACTTATATACTATGACATAAGATTAATACAACTTTTGTTAGATAATAAGGGATTGAGAGAGGGAAGAAAACCACTATTTCTGCTATATATCCACAAACATAATCATAGCAATATAAGAAAGAAAACCTCATAACAATTACAGTGCTCATTTCTGCAACTGATCACATGGTCATAGCTGTTATTCAGAACTATCTTCTTTCACTACTTAATCCATAATGAATCCTTTACTCTCAGAACCTCAGCTGGTCATGGTTCTTTGATCTGTTGGGGTGACCCAAACCTTCATTCCTGAACATTCTGGGCCGCCCGTAGGCCTGCCTGGATTGGGTTGTTGCAGTTTTCCATTGACTTTAATCACACAGCATGTTGGTATTAAGAGATGCCCTGAGGAATCTCCTTTATTCAGAGCAAACTCTTCTTTCCCTCCATTACGTTGCAGCAATTCTATTTCCCCTTGGTAATTATGATGAGTCACCCTAGCTAGGACACTAACTCCCTTCTTTGACTGTTCATTCAGAGACACAAGTCTTACCTTCCAGTTTGAAGAAATCATTATTGTGTCTTGTGGTATAAGCACTCCTCCTTTTGGAACTACATCATCTAGACCAGCAGAAGGCCCAAGAGTTGCTGTCATGGTGCATTTGAGGGAAGCTGTTCAGAGCCTAAGAGGAAATAGCTGCAACAGTGTCTGGAATATGGCATGGGCTGAGAGAATCGGAAGTGGCTAAAAGCAATGTTCCATACATAGGCAATGTCAGTTCCCTAGGATGTTAATAGTGTTGCTTAAAAAGTGAGCTTTGTGAATTTAAAAGTATTGGAAATGTATTGTTTCCTTATTGCATGACTTGTCACAATTTTTATACTAGAGTGTGTTATAATATTGTTCAAGAATGAACAGCAGCATGGAGTATTAAAGATGTTTATTTGTCCAAGGTACGCATTTAGCTTGGAAATCTTGTAAGACTAATGTATCATGCTTTACTATCTGGAAGGGAGGCAGTACTTCTTTGTTACTCAAGGTATGGTTTTGGACCAACAGTATCAGTATCACCTGGGAACTTAGAAATGCAGAATTTCAGGCCCAATATCAGACCCACTGAAAGAGAATCTATATTTTAACAAGATCCCCAGTGCTTTATACACACACAAAAGTTTCAGAAGCACAGCACTACACCATGATACTCTCAATCATATCGGTTTTAAAAGATGTTTTTGTGATCCTTATTTCATTGTATAAAAAAGGTATATTTTTAAAAGTGAATGACACCCTAGATGTTCAGTCAAATGCACCATGGAAAACCTGCTATTTAGAACAGTGTTTCTCAGAGTATTTATCAGACATTGAACTTTATCCTTAAAGCACACGTTCCTGGGATCCACCCCATAACTAACAAAATTATAATTTCTCAATGTACGTTCCAGTAATCTGAATTTTAAACAAGTTCCCTCCACAATTATTATACACACTAAAACTTGATAACCATGAGTCAGAGCAGTGCCATTCTGAAATCTATTATGTAAAGCTTCCTTTTATAAGGTAAATATAGAGCTATAAATATCATCTTGATGATTTTTAGTCAATATCTTTTATTTTATTGTGGCAATATATATTTAAATATATTTTAAAAATTTTATGCCCACAACTGAGTGGAATTAATTACATTCACAATGTTGAGCACCCATTATCACTATTTCCAAAATTTCCATCATTCCAAACGGAAACTCTGTACTCATTAAACAATAATTCCCCATTTCCCCTTCCCCCATCTAACTCCTTATAACTGCTAATCTGCTTTATGGCTCTATGGATTTGCCTACTGAAGTTATTTCATATAAATGGAATCATAGTATTTGTCCTTCTGTGTCTGTCTTATTTCACTTAGCATAATATTGTCAAGTTTCACCTATGTTGTAGCATGTAATGGAACTTTACTCCTTTATATTTCATTATATATATATATATATATATATATATATATATTTCATTTTATTATCCATTCATCTGTTGTTAGACACTTGGATTGCTTTTACCTTTTGGCTAATGGGAATAATGCTGCTATGAACATTTGTGTACAAGTATTGTTTGAATCCCTATTTTCAACTCTTTTAGGTATATGCTCCTCTTGATGATCTTTTATGTAAATTTATAATTTTAATTTATTCATGCTTCATTGATGCATTTGTTTTTCTAGCCTTGATGCCTATTTTGTGCAAGACTGCTTATGTGCTGTATAATTCATTAAGAAACACAGTACTACCTCTTGCCAAAGAATTCTCAGTCTGGTTGAGGGAATGTAGATTGTAATTCAGCTTGAAGGGGATCATGTGTTGAGAACCAAAAGGAGAACATCCCCAGTTTTGACTGTGGAGAGAGCCAAGTAGGGCGGGAGAAGGCCAGATCTGATTTTTAAAAGATACATGCAGAGTGGTTATATCGGCTCATCTTAATGAACTCTGCCAGATTGTGTGTTTTAGATACATTTTTTTAATGACTCATTGATACTTTGGTATTATTTTCAAGATATTAAATATATGCATTTTCTCTCTCCCCAAGAAAACGTAATGGCCCTTAAGTTGATGAATCTTCTATTTCCCTTTTATGTTTCCATGACATTTATGCAATGTATAAATGCATGTGTTTTCTGACTGCCTCAAGAGTATGTTCCTAGAATATTCAGTGGAGCATTTTCATCTTAATGGCGTAGAAGCCAATGATTTAATTTGGTTTGTTTTTGTAGCTTGCTCACAAATGCCCACTTAATATAATGAAAGGAAACTTTAAGTGAATGAACTTTAAGTTATTCTAGACTTTGAGTGATGAAAGTGACTTCCTTACATAGAAAAGGTCACTTACATGGTAATTGCTAGAGGATGGAAAAGCTGAACATCCAGAAAAACTCCCATGCCTAATTCTCATGCTTCAGTTCTTCGCAGATCTCACTCAGGAAGAAGATTTCTGATGCTTAAGACATAAACCTTATCTAGGAAATCCTAGAAAAAAAGCTTTGGCTTAAAATACATGTTTCAACTGCATAGCTTTCTGATAGTTTTTGCTTGTTGACATGGTTGACAAACATTTGTTGAATGTCTACAATCCGCCATGTGTTGTGTCTGCAGCTCTTAGCCCTGTGTTTGGCAGGTGAGTGCAACCTGGGCATAGATGAATGTGTCACTACACTAGGGGATATCAGATAGAGAGTAGTGTACACAGCACTAAATGCATATTCAACAAAATATAATAAGATATAAAAGAAAGCTATAAAAAAAATACAGAGAATACATACTATGTGGGATGCCATTCACCACCATCCCAGCTTTTTTAAGGCAGCCCTAGAAGCTAATACAATGGACAACTTGTTCAGATGGTTCTGGTAACTTCTTTCCTCTAGTCTCTTTTTAGTTCTGAAGCAATCTCACCTCCCCATCTTATTTCTTTCAGGGTTGGTCTCTCCTCAAATCCTCCTTTTATCTTATTTACAACAGACCTATTTAACTCAAAGCCTGAAGCTTTAGTGATGGAAAAACTAGTTTCCTCTTATCTAGGGCAGGGATAACTTTTAAATCTTCCCAGGAGGCAGGAGTAATGTATGCCTTCCTGCTGGTCAGCAAAGTAAAGGAACCAAAGCAAACCAAATCCCTATGTTTCAATGTAAAGCAGTCTGATCATGTACAGCCTGATATCAGGAACATACTACAGAGGAAGGAAAAATCAGCACCCCCCCTACCCCAGATGAAAATCGTGGGCACAGAGGCATCATAGAGGAGGTAATGTGTGAACTGGACCTTCGAGGACAAATAGAAAATTACTGGGCAAGAAGGGATGACTGTTGAGACTGGTGGGTGGGGAGAACATTGCAGGCAGCGACCCCAGCATGAAGAGAGAGCCAGAGTGGCGAGGCGGGGCTCAGGCACTCCTGAGGGGTGGCAGGACAGGATGTGAGCCTAGGAAGGTTGGTTTGTTAGACATCCATTTTACTGTGACTTTGTATAAGGGCTCATTGAAAATCTCCCTACAACTACCTGTGCCTCCGGAAACTCATCACATACAACTGACATTATAATGCAGATGTTAACAGGTAGGACTAGGAATATATTCATTTTCTGTGGCTGCTGGAACAAATGATGGCACATTTAGGGCTTAAAACAACACAAATTCACTATCTTAGGGTTCTGTCGTTCAGAAGTCTGAAACAGGCCTCACTGGGCTAAATCCAGATGTCTGCAAGGATGTATTCCTTTCTAGAGACTCCAGGGAAGAATTCATTTTCTTGCTTTTTCCAGCTTCTAGAAGCTGTCTCCATTCCTTGCTCATGGACTCCACCCATATTCAAAGCCAGCAATGACCAGTCCAGCCTCCCTCACGTTGTGCCTCTAGCACTCTCTGTTCTGCCTTCCTTTGCCACTTCCAAGGACCCTTGTGATTACATGAGCACACCTGGATCATCCAGGGTAATCTCCCCATCTCAGAGTCAGCCGATTAGCAACCTTAACCGCTCACTGCCATGGGATATAACATAATCACAAATTCCAGGAATTAGTACATGGATGTATTTGGGGAGCTATTATTCTGCCTTCCAATAAGGCATATAATAAAATAGAGACCTTAAGCCAATATAGCCCTGCTATGTGAAGAAGTACTATATTTTAGGATTTAATATATAATAACAAGGGTGGGTGACTTTAGAAGTTCTTTGTTTATACAAAGCTGGGCCAGATCTTGAGAAGTGTCTGCAAAATATGACATGTCAGCATCTCAAAAAAACTCGATCATCTCTGCAAAGGCTGTGACACCAACTCCTTGAGTCATGCAATACTGACATGTGCTTATGTTTTAAGAACAGAATTTGGAGCAATCCTCTGCCTGCCCTTTCTTCCTGTGTCTTCGTGGTATTTTCTGTTTATGGCTTTCATCAGTGTGTGTTTTGCTCTGCCTATGTCTTATTCTAACATCAGCCTCTCATACTCTTTTAGAGTATGAGAGCCTCATTACCCAAAGATGTATTTACAGGGCATTAACAAGTGACCATGGCTGAAAGAATGGCATTTGCAGCATCTTCATTTGAAAAGTAAATCCCACCGTGCATGGGGATCTACCATTTAGTTACAAGTAGTAGGAGTATCCAGCATCAGAATTAATGCACTAATGTATTTATATCACTTATTTCTCATGACACCCACCTTGCAAAGCCTTATATGGCTATGAGAATACAGTTAGGTGACTACCTGTGACTACTTATCATCCCACCCCCATTCCCTGCAATGACTAAATTGCAGCTTCTCAGGGCTGATCACCTACTTTATACCCTAAGCAAGAGGAGAGAGGTAGGGGGAGAGGGAATGGATTGTGGCAGCATGATCAGTCCTATCAGAGACCATGATGGGACTTGACATAATTCAGTAATCTTGGTAACATGATTCAGGCAGCCTCACCTGTCTAACACAAGCTTGTTTGCACAGAAGGCAGCTGCCTGGGTTAACTATCAATGCCATTTCCAAGTTTCCTGGCATCCTCTGGCTAGTAGGACTAGGAGTAATGACTCAATGCTCTGTTGATCTATATTGCTTTGAAGAAATGCCATCAATAGCTTTAGTCTTCACCTTCAAAGGAGGAGGATGTCTGAATCCTGAATAAGATGCCTCTGTTAGGTCTTCAACACTTCCACTCATGAATGCCACTGGGACGAGAGTATTCGTGGTGTTGACAGTTCAAGGATTTTTCTAACCCTGGGAGTTTTCTTTGTTATGTTTTTGAAAGTGAGGTTAAATTCACTTTAATAAAGCACTTTAGAATATTTATCATCATGGCACCTATAGAAAAGAGAAACATCCTCCTGGAACTCAGGAAACGGAAGAGAAAATTGCTCATTTAGGAAAATGCATTTTGAGAAATTATGCCCATGTAAGAATAATCATTGATGATACCTCCTTGAATTTTCTCCAATTGGCTATCTCTTGCCCCTCACTTAGCTAGTTTAAACACATAATGCCATGGGTGATGATAAAACATTATTGTTGAGCCACATCTTCCAGTGTTATACTATAAAATATGGGGTTTGATTGCAGTGATTCTGGATTTAATTCCAAAGCTGCCCAATAGAATGTAGTTGACCCCATTCTACCTTTCTAGCTTATTTACCTCTGTTCCATTACAAACTCTTGGTGTTGGCAAGTCTACTCATCTTCCCCCAACATCTCTTGGGCTTTTGAAACTCATTGCCTTGATCCATAGCATGCCTTCTCCCTGAAACACTCACCCCACTAGGTTCTGCCCCTATAGAGGATCAGCATAAGTCCCCGCAGCCTTCAAGGATCAGCATAATTCCCCACCTCATCCATGAATCTAATCCTGACACCCATCATATTGTGGTAAGCGTTTAGTCTGTTGAAATCACAGAATTTACCATTTGGACCATCTTTTCCCAGATTCCCGTATCCTACCCCTTAACCTCTTTTGTATTGTCTCTGATATCAGAGACCACAAACTGTTGACCCACAGAATAACTCCATCCCACAGACAATTTGGGCTTCACATAAAGTATTTTAAAAATGAGGATATCTTAAAAATCAGTATATCTTGATTCTCGCAAAATTACAACAGTCAGCATCATCGGGCCTATATTTATAATTGCATCAATTGACTAGACCTGGGTAACAGTCATCCTCTGTACATTAAGATATACATTCATCGGTTTGCTAAAGACCATGCCATTCCCTTTTGATTCTATCCAGCCAGCTTTAATCATATATGTAATTTCATTTTCATCTTTCCAAGGACTCTGCAATAGCCTACAAACTGACCTTCACCCCTTTTTTTGATTTTCCCTCTATTTATTATTTTAGCTTCCCTACGGTCTATTTTCTACATAGAAGTTGGTGAGATCTTACAAAAAACAAAACAAAACAAAACAAAACAAAAAACAAAACAAAGATAAGTTCATAAGTGGTTAGCACTCTATTGGTTAAAACCCTCCAAAGACTTTACATTGAATTTAGAGTAAATACCATATCCCTGTGACTCCTGCCTTATCTGGGACCCCCCTTCCAATTTTCCATTATAGTTCAACTACTTTGCTCTTTTTCCTGTTCCTTGAACATGCCAGATCTTCACTGCTTGGAAGTTTGCTCTGTGTCTAAATCTTTATATGACTGGTTCTCTCTCATCATTTAGGTTGATAGGACTTATCTGACTACCCCATCAAAGACACCACCACTGTGGTGCTTTGAAGCTGTATATACCCCAGAAAAGTGTGTTCTTAAATCTAATCCATTCATGTGGATATAAACCCATCGTAAGTAGAATCTTTTGATGAGGTTACTTCAGTTAAGGTGAGTCTTAATCCTATTACTGGAGTCTTTATAAATGGAATGAATACAGAGAAAGAGAGAGAGAAAGCCATGGAAGCAAGAAGCTGAAAGCAATGAAACCCAGAAGAGAAGGGAGAGACCAGAAGATGCTGCCGTGTGCCTTGCCATGTGACAGAGAAGCCAAGGATCTCCTCAGCCAGTCTTCAGGAAGAAAGCATCACCTTGATGGTGCCTTGATTTGGACATTTTCTCAGCCTAACTGTAAGCTAAGAAATTCCCATTGTTTAAGGCAAACCATTTCACCATATCTGCTTTAAGCAGCCTAGGTACCTAAAACTCCCACATTTCCTCCAAAATCATTCTTTGTCCCATTGTCCTGTTTTATTTTTTCTAGTGCTTCTCTAACATTGTACTATTTATTTATTTGAATACCTGTTTATCACCTGTTTCCGTCCACTAGAATGTAAGCTCCAAAAGGGCTGGAACCTTGTCTGTCTTTTTCACTACTATTTCCCCAGTGTCTGGCACAGTGCAGAGCAAACATAGGTGCACAACAATTACAAAGTGTCCTTACTAGATATTTGCATCTCCCTGACTCCTGGCTAACAATGTCACATAATAGATATTTGCACCTTTTCTGTCCAATGAGTTTGTAACCATCTTTTTAGTGAATTTTTACTTTGAGCAGTTTTTGAAAACACTAAAAGTACAAAGAAATAAGCTCTTGGTAGATGTTGAGTAAGATTTAACAGTGTGTTTATAATTTGATTCAATAATGGATTTAAAAGGCCAGTATGAAGAAAGATGTTAGTTTTTAAACTTTCAGATGATAATAACCTTGGCTTAAAAATACTGTCCAAATCTAGGTATTGGATTTGTCCCTTTGTCAGGAATAATCATAAGAAAAGGAGACAAAATATGTGAAACGAATGTTTTCAAGACCCTGAAAATCAGGCAATGAAGGACAGAGGTTCCTAAGGGAAGGGAAACAAATGGGATGTGATCCCTTTGATTATGTCAGCTTACTACACAAGTAAACACATGAAAAGATGTTCAACATAATTAGTCATTAGGGAAATGCAAATGAAAACCACTGTACTCCTAATAGAATGGTTAAACTTCAAGACTGACCATACCAAGTGTTTGCTATGACACAGAGAAATACAAGGTGGTTGTGGGAATGGAAAATAATGTAACCACTTTGGAAAATAGTTTGGCACTTTCTTAAAAAGTTATACACTCACTTACAATATGTTCTAGCCTCTCCACTTCTAATATTTACCCATATAAAGACTTGCACTCAAAAGTTTATGGCAGTTTTACTTCTAATAGCCAAAAGCTGGGGACAATTCAGATGTTCATCAACATTGTAATAGATAAACAACTTGTGGTATATTCACACAATAAAAGAGTATTCAACAAAAAAGGAATGAACTATCAAGGCACATATCAACATAATAAATATCAAAATAATTATGCTCAGGACATAATGAATATCAAAACAATTAAGCTCAGTGAAAGTAGATGATAAAGAGCACATACTCTATGATTCCATTTATACACAATGTTAGAAAATGCAATCTAATCTATAGTGACAGAAAGCAGATCAATGTTGCCTGTGGATGGGGGAGGGGTGAAGGGAAGAAGGCATGGGTTGGATGCTAAAGAGCCACTAGGAAACTTTGTGGGATGATGGATATGTTCATTAACTTGATTGTGCTAATTGTTTCACAAATGTACACTTATATTATTAGTCATCAAATTGAACACTTTACATATGTAAAGTTTGTTGTATTTCAATTACCCCTCAATAAAGGTATTAAAAATAGTAAGTACAAAACATACTTAACTAAAAATATCTGCTTGTGTAGCCTGGCCTTCCAGCCAAAAGCCATTTTTATTTATGAAAGCCACAAGCCAAGACCTGGTTCCTATTCACTGTAATTTATTCAAATGGATCCTGTAAATCTTTGACTTTGAGGAATGGAATGTATTTGGTATCCATGCATCTTAATAAAAATTAATGGTGATGATTTGGAATTTAATGGATTCCTTGTAGTCTTATTGAAATTTAATGGAAAATGATATAGCATAATTTTATATCAATTTAAATTATCGAGATGAATAATTAATATGCTTGAAATAAAATTGTCTAGCATCTATTATTTAGAAGTAAATGATTCAGAATCAGGTTTATCAAAAAAATCTGGATCTCTTCAAGTGTAATATTCAAGCATCCTCCACCTTTGGCTCTCTGGGTAATTCTTAGAATAGAAGAAAGAATAGGCTCTATTCTGTACTTATTGAAAAAAATATTTTCTTAGCCAGAAATACCTTATTGTGTATGATACTTGTATAATGCATATGCATAAATACAATCATAATATGTAGGAAAAAACCTATGAAATGAATACCACTGTCCTCATTTTACAGATGTAAAAATTTTGATATCTGCCATTTAAACTCAATATCCAATCTCTCCGTCGCACGGTGCTCTTGTTGTTTATTAACACTCTGGTATGCTTGCTGCCTTTATGTTTCTGCAAAATGCAAGTTCTTTCCCACTTAATACTCCTTTTACATGTTCTTTTTTCCTGCCAGGGATGCTTTCCCCTGCAATTCCACTGGAATCTGGATCCTCTTCACAATGCTAGCTCCAGATGCTTCTCCTTTATAGCACTTAACGCTGTATTATTTATGTGACTATTTGCTTAATCTCTGGAAAAGAGTAACTTCTACTCTACTCTGGAAGAGAGTAGCTCTCTGCTCTTTTCTATTTTGTTTCCCAATTTACACCTACCTAGTATGTAGAACAGGGCCTGGAACAAATAGGCGCCTAGTAAATATAAGGTAAAAATACACAAAACAGTCAAACTGAGACAAAGAAGTTAGTGACTTGGCCAAGAAAACTTAGCTTAGAATAACAACACAATCTTCTCACCTGTGCCCTATCTATTAACCTGCGTAACTTACCCAACATTGATCAGGCATGGAGGGAAGTGGTAATTGATGCTTCTCTGTCTGAGGGAAAGATGTAAAGATGAATAATACATTTAAAGTGCCTGATCTCCTAAAATATGTAAAAGACATCTCGCATAGATGCCAACCGCTATGGGAGTTAATTTGGTAAGCCAGCTTGTGGAGCAATATGTTAAATGATGATTTTGCTTTTTAAACTATATGTAGGCCTTCTGCTGGAGAGGAATGTAGAATCTACACTTCATCCCCAGATGCATGGCTGATTGAGTAGCTGTGGGAATTTGTGGCTTTCAGCCCAAACTGAAACTTATGTGCTCTGGAATCTATCCTGGAAGTTATTCTGTTAGCTGTGAGCAGTACAAGTAGGCAACACTATGACATCTTTCAATTTCATAAACTTGTGTGAGGATTAAAGGCGAGTGTATATATAAAGAATAGTGGAACCAAGTAATAGCTCAATAAATGTTAATTATTATTATTATTCTCATGCTTAGGAGAAAGTCAATCAGAAAAATACTTGAAGACAGATCATTTCCACTACAATCAAGGGAGAATTATTTCCCTAACCATGTACTGGGTCAAATTTCTCAGGATAATTTTTTAAAAATAGGTTTGTAGATCTTTGAGGTTTCAAATTATTTGCTCAGAGGTTCTATTGTATGAGTTATTAGTAGGAAGTGACTGTACACACAATGATAGTACAAAAAAATTCACTCATACTCAGATCATAGATTATAAGGGTTGAAACCCTTAGAAAATCATGTAGTTCTAGTCCATCTTGTCATTTTGCACATAAAGAAATGAGAACCCAGTAACATATTCAGAGTAACTAAGTCAAAGGCAAAGCTGGGATTAGAATCTAGATTTCTGTCCTCCCATTCAAGAGGTCTTTCTAATGCCTTTTAATTTATACACTTCTATAATAAATTACTTTGACTTGTCAAAAACTAAACCAAAGAGGCTAAAATCATTTTCTCTGATTTTGCATTGTTACTTAAAAGTAAACTTTAAATGCAGTAATATTTATGAAAAAGCACTCTCTCAAAAAAAAAAAAACTACTGTAAAAGCGTATTCTTCTTTGCTAAACACAAACATTCTTGGGTTCACTCTCCTGCCCTGCCCAGCCATATACAAAATGTTCCTGAAAGGTGTTTTCACCCTAGGACTTCACGTGGCCTTCTTGCAATCACCTTTATCTTTTCTACTTTTCCAAGCCTCTTTGTTTTCCTTTCCCTGTGCATAAGAAACTCTCAGCAGGGTAGGCTCACCAGCCATCCCAGATTGTCTGGGATGTCTGGGGGTTTAGCACTGAAAGCCCCACATCCTTAAAAAAACACAACTCCAGAAAACCACAATACCAGAAAAATGGCAGAGTGTCCCAGCGACTCAAGAATGTTAAAGTGATAAAGAGGACTAACCAGCATTTATTTACTACTTTATTGTATTTCTGGAGTGCATCCTTCTGGGAATTGCCTTGGTTTACATGATAAGACATTGATTAAAATACGGAGGGGCAATTATCTCCAGCCATTCCTAGCCATTATTTAAAGGGCATGCAGATGGAGTTTTTCCTTCCATGGCCATCATAGATTTGATTATATACTTCTTGTTCTCCTTTAAGCTGAAAAGTCATACAGAAGATATGGAAATTGGCCAGAGGGAGGCTAATAGATTTTCTGCTGGGTAAGATTATACTAGGTTCCTTGAGTGACCTCATTCCATCATTTCTTGCATGTTCCTAAACTGGGCTCATTACCCAAATCACCTGGGGAACATTTTTAGAAAAAAAAGTTTTTTTCTGACCCCATCTCCAGAAGTATAATAGGTCTCTGGTGGGAATTAGGAATCTATGTACATCAAAAGCTATCCCAGGTGATGCTGATAATCAATCAAATCTGAGAAGGTTAGTTTTAAACCACTGAGATATTTAAACTACATTTGAATTATTAAAAAAAAAAAAACTCCCAAAGCATCAACTGGGCAAATACCTCCCAACAATAGAAGTATCACTACTTGATTTCCAAATAACCTAGAGTAAAACAATGTAAATATAAATATGAATGTTTATGGTACTTCAATGCTATGACTTCTCTCCAGACCTCAGTCATCATGTAACTTGAGAACTGTAAATCCCTTGCAAAATATGTTCTTAATTTTGGCAAGGATAAGCTCAGGAACCAGGAACAAATGTTAGTGAGGAAGGGCATGGAAAATTCAACTGATGTGTGCTTAGTAAGCAGAAGTCAAAACAATTAAAAGGTTACTGTCCATGTCAATTTCAACTGCACACAGCTGTAATCTATTGATTCCCTGCCCCTTCCAAGCTCCCCTGGCTCAATAGGGAAAGTGTGGTGGTGGTGATTGGAGGATGCCAGAGCAGGGTTGTGGGGGGACCTCTCAGACCTGCACAGAAGAAAAAGGCCCAGGAAGAAGGATGAGTCAGAGGATAAAGATCTGAATGAGTAAGTCTTGCAGGGGGGACATGGCTTCCTGGCGTGAGGTGTTGAGCTTTGCTGGGTCCTTGGCGAGGTTCATGGTACGGGTTGGCCAGGACGCATATCGCAGGTGGAGGTATGGGTCTTTTTAGCACTGGCCCCCGCTTTGGTACTGAGTGGCTGTACTCTCTGAGGGACTGTGGGTTTACCCTGTGGGAGGAGGACAAGGGTTGCTTGTTGGAAGAGGCCGAGATCAGCAATGTTCAGAGACTGAGACTCCCAGCTACCGAAATGGCCACAGCAAAAATGAAAGCAGAGAAGCCAAGTCACTTCTTCTACTCAATTAGGAAAGAGGCCATTTCAGGTGCTTTAGTGAATAACCTAGAAAGACTCACCCTTGGAATAAAATGTAGTCACATGGGGCTAGGGAAATTATGAAAGGCACAGAGAGAAATAGAGAATATCAAATGCTGTTTCAAGGCCGGCATAAAGAACTGCATAAGTAGGGTGCTATCTTCAAGAAACAGTCTCAATGACATATTTCCTTTTAGATGTAATTTGAAAGGAAATATTAGGCCAAACAATGATATGTGTTTTTCCATGAGCTCATAGTCACGTAAAGGTAAGGAAGTGGCGAGAATGTGGGGACTTTCCGGATACCCCCTTTTTCAGTCCTCTTGTCTCTGAAATATGTATGAGCTCCCTTAGCCCAGCTGAAACATGCATGCAGTTTAAGCATGCATCAGTATTTCCTGTTTGCTAACATTTATTGAGCACATACTATATGCAGACCCTGTTGCTAAAGTGTATGGCATGCATTTCCTTTTGTTTTTATGACTCCATTTTACAGATCAAGGGACTGAGACTGAGATGAATTAACTTATCTAAGGTCAGGGAGTTAGGGAAGGACAAATTATTCTTATAGTCCTTGCTATAGAGGATAAATTAGCCTTATGATTTATAAATTATACAATAATTATCCCAAAAAAGGTAGATAAAGAATGAAATAACTTAGTTGTGGCCATTAATTCAGAGTAGGGTTGGAAAAAGTAAGAGACATACTGCAGCATAAAGAAATTAAAATGTAATTTCCATAGCTTACTTTACATTGTGTGGAGAGGATGTGCCTCCTATTGCTTGACTACAGCATGAAAGGTAATTTGGAAATGGGAAAAGATCTGGAGGTCATAATCTTCAGAACAGCATTCAGACAACCAAGCTCATAGATGATTATAGAATCTCTAATTCTTCGAATTTATTACAGTTGTCATCTGGAGAAGGGGAGAGGTTGGAATAGAATCCAATTATAATTCAATGAATAGCTAATTGAACTATAAAATAGATATATTATTGGGGTTACTTTTTCTTTCAAATCTTATATAGTTTAATTTCACTGAATGAATAGAAAGGATTCCCAGTGTAATAAAGAAATTATATGCAAGTTTATTTTTTTTGTGCCCCACACATTTACAGGTTTAAATCTATGTTTTCCTAATGACTTAGGGAAGCTTTTATTGCTTCTTCACAAACCAAACAACAGTTACAAATCCAGCCACTAATTTTGAATAAGTTTCAGGCAAATCTGTGTTTCAGATTGCTCCATGTATAAAATGGGTCTAGTCACAATGGTTCCTGAGGTTTATGAAATGGCGATGGTACATCAGAACGAGTGATTGGGGATGTGTGCCTGTGTTGTCTCAGATTTGTCCATCTATGAAATGCTCTAACCACAATATCCCTGAATTTTCTGAAATAAAGGTGGCATTAAAGCATGGGTAATTAGTGGATGAGTTTCTTGGGGGTTGGAATTATTCATGTTCCTAAGAGTGCTTCACAAAGTACCTAAGAGTAACTTCAGCCTTGGGTGAATACCTAGAAATATTTAAACAACTGTCTGAATTCTTTCAAACAGTAAGGTAAGAAATCCACATGTTGTTTGTAGTTTACTAGCTACCTCAACTGGATGCTAATAGGCTCTCCATTCCCTTCATTTAGAACAGAGGTGTGCTTATTGGGCTGCAATCAACATACTCTACGTGTTGTGAAGTTATGAAGGAATCAGGATACCAGACCATGTAGGTGTAAACCTAATTTGGTCGTTTTCCAGTTGTGTATCTTTGGGCAAGTTACTTAATCTCTTCATGTCTCTTTCCTCATCTTAAAAACAGAAATAAGGGTACTGTATCACGAGGTTGTTTTAAGGATTAAGTGTGTTTATGTATTTAAAGGACTTAGAATAGTGTTTGGCACATAGTAACTGCTAGATAATAAGTATTAGCTATTACTTTTCTCTCCTAAATTGGGGCTGAGGTGCTTTGCTCCTCAGATATAAGAAATATTTTCCACACCTCTTAAAGAACTGAAAAGAATTTTAAACACACCGTGTCTGATTGAAAGAAGGAACTAACAAGCATGTGATATATTTGATATTGTGCCAAGTGCTTGTAGGAACAGAGAAGATATATTTGGTACAAATATTTTAATTTCCTCAAGAAATAAGAAACCTGTTACTGCAGCAACAGCAGTACATTCGACTACAATGTGTTCATAAAATAAAAGGAAGAGTAGTCATGGAAACCACAAAGAGGTTCTACTCTAGATTTCTAAATGTCTAGTTATTAAATAATAAACTGAGACCTCATAAACATGGAAATGTATTCTAAACAAAGTACTCAGGCTTTACTATAATAAAATAAATAAAATCTAATTGCTTTCCATATTAAAGAGGTAGTCACTTTTTTTCTGCTGATGAATTATAATAAATATTATCATTTAAGTAAATAAAAAGGCATCCAAACTAATAAGTTTCTCTTCACATATAGAAGCCCCTCTGTTGAGTAAGAATGGGCTAACCCACAGTAGCTTCCACTATATCTCTATCCTCAACTAAGCTCTTGGCTGTGAGATGCCTAGGACTCCTCTGGCATGGTTGAAGATTTTTTTTTTCTTTTCTTTTTTAAAACAATGTGAGATTGGGAGGGAGAGGACACTGCTTGTATCATATGTAGGAAATATCTTTGATTTGCCAGTTATATGGTTCAGCCAGGAATGGAGGCTTCAAGTTCATTAGCACACACAGTCTTACACATCAGCTTCCTTACAAAATCTGGAGCTTCTATCCATCCCCTAATCCTTGCTAGCCTGCACCTATTGACAGACTTCCTCATTTCTCTTTTCCCTTTCCTTTTCCCTTAGCACAGAACTCAAACAGATGTTATCAACAGATGAGAGAATGAAAAAGCAGAGCTCACTGACTTAGTTGCTGCCCAAGAAAATCCATAGCTTTAAGGGTCACAGCAACTAAAGAGAAAGGGAGGAGCCAATAGATAGAGGAGCTGATTATAAGACCTATGACACCCTCCCCCAAAGGCTTCTTACCTATATGATTACAAGTGCAATTAATGATGATGAGTTGACTACAATTTATTTATTGCCCGAAGAGTGCAATTTCTTAAAAGCATTATTTTATCTAATTTTCGCAACAGTAATGAGATTGATGCAATTATTATTTTTTTTTTATCAGTAAGGAAACTGAGGCTTAGAGAATTTTAGAAACTTGCTCAAGGAGGTTGTAGACAGTTTATAAGGTGCTGAATAAAGACCTAACCCCCTTTTTCTTTTTATATAAATGTCTCACACTCGTGAGAACCAGTGGTTTTCAAAGTAGAGTCTTTAGAAGGAAGCATCAGCATCTCCTAGGAATTAGAAATGCAAATTTTCAGGCTCCATCCTAGATGTACTGAACCAGAATCTCTAAGGGTAGGCCCCAGCCATCTGTGTTTCAACAGGTTCTCCAGATGGTTTGGATACATGCTAAACTTAACCTCTGCTTTATGCTACACTACCTCACGGTTTATTCTATATTTTAACTTAGTACAAGTAAAGGCACTCCAAAAACAGCCTAGTAGACCCTGCTGATCTTGCTGAGTTATTACTTCTAAGTGGCGTTTGCATGGTTCCTTTAAAGAAAGAACGAGTTGTCAAGAAAAACTTGAAGAAAACCCAAGACTTATAAATTCCTGTCATCCTACTGTAGTATGGTACTTAGGATACTAACCATATAGGAAGGCATATGACATGGAGAAAACTGGCTTGGCTTTAAATGAGAAAGTGTTTTTTTAATGTTTTGTGACAGGTATTATATATATTAAGAAATTCATTTATGTCTTGATTTCTCTAATGAAGTGCATTGAAGTAAAAAGTAACCTTCCTTATCCTGAGCATTTGTGACAGCTTATTCCCTTTAAAGGGATTAGAGCAATGCATATGCTAATAAATCTGAAGTGGCATCATTTTGCTTGCAAGGATGACAGTACAGCAAATGCATGTTACCTGTGAAACATTAGATGTGTCACGATAGGAGAATGCAAAAGACACAAAATTTCCACCTAGAAAGTGTCAATCAGTACATTGAAATTCATTTCAGGGGAACTATCATTTTTGTAATACCCTGGCAGAGTAACTCAGATAATTCCTAGATAAACTAGAATTTTTTCCCCTCAATATGGATTTGATCGGCTATTATGTAACTAAGTAGTGCTTGCAAATAAATAGACTCATTATTTCTTATTTCGCTCAATATTTTGGCCTGTTTATGAATGGGAAATCATATCTGGCTTCCTTGGTCCTGTTCTTGGCATTTTTAAAAAAATGATTTTGCCAAGCTCAGGAATGCTATTCTTGGTCATTTTCTGTATTTCCTGTACTAAACACATGGAACTTGTTTAATAAATATCTGTTGCATGCATGGATGATGATCCCCCCATTATTTAGGGTTTTCCCTAGCCCACTGCCCTTGTGCTGTTCTGGGAAAGCCAGCATACCCTTTCCATGGCCATATGCCAAGTTTGATGGTTTATGAAACACTTTTTATGTGAAGTTCAAGTTTAGTGAATCGTAGAACTATAGCATTGCAAAGAAGCTTAGAAACATTCTAATCCCAGCCCCTCTATTTCATAGTCAAATACTGATGACTTAATACATCTTGCATCAGAAACCTCAATGTTCCATAATGGAATGTGTTTCATGCTGAGAACTTCTTCCTGTCTTCCTAAATTCTTAATCTCCCTGCCTGGGTCTGCCGTATAGGGTTCCTAATATGAAACTAGTCCCTTGACTGAAAGGATTGTCCTGGGAACTGTATCCTGGCCCTCACTTAGAAGCATATTAGAAACTCAGGCTCTTAGGCATCTCTCCAAATCACTGACTCAGAATTGTCATTTTACAAAGATTCCCTGGTGATTGCTCCTTTAAAAAAGTCAAGATATTTTTTAAAATTTCTTATAAAATAATGTACATATTTAAAACAAAAAAATCATAATTTTGACAGTTTCAGGGCTCTGTATCACCAGAATCAAGATAATGATTTTATCCATCACTCTCAAAAGTTTCCTTGTGCTACTTTAAAACCCTCTTCCATCCCTTCCCTTTTCCCCCCCAATACAGGTGATCAGTAATCTGTTTTTGGTCACTAAGGATTATTTTGCATTTTCTAGATTTTAATATAAATGAGATCACCCATCATGTACTATTGTCTTTATCCATTCACTCAGTATAATTATTTTTGAGATATATCCATGTTGTTTTTGCATGTTTTAATAGGTAATTCCCTTTTATTGCTGAATAGTATTCTATTGCATGGCGATAACATGATTTACCCACTTTCTTTTTGATGGACATTTGGGTTGTTAGCATATTTTTGCTCTTACAAACAAAGCTGTTATGAATATTTGCATGCAAGTATTCACATGGACATATACATTCATTTATTTTGTGTAAATACTAAGAGTAGAATACCTGGATCATATGGTAGTTTTTACTTATATGAGAATCTGCCAGACTTTCATCCCATACCTCACTGATGCACTGGTTGGTTGTGTGTTCATTTTTACCCTGGTCTTTTTCCTCTCTGCATTTCATTTTGGTTCATTTCTATTGGTACATTTTCAACTTCACTAATGTTTTTTTCTTTAATGTCTAAACTGCCTTTCTATTTACAGTAATTTTCATCTTGGGCATTGTAGATTTCATCTCTAGAAGTTCTATTTGCATCTTATGTTTAATCATCTTTGTTTCTACTAAATGTGTACAATCTTCCTCTAGCTTATTGAACCTATGGAACTTAGTTATAGTAACTGTTTCAATGTCCTTGTCTACTAATTCTATCATCTATGTAATTCCTGGGTTAATTTAATTTGATTTATTTTCTTCTTTAATAGGTCATAGTTTCCTTTTTTGCATGTCTGGTACATTTTTATTGGATATCAGACATCAAGTATTTTATCTTGTTGAATACTGGACATTTTTACACGTGTTCTTGAGCTTTTTTCTTGGAGTCACTTAAGTTACTTGAAGACAGTTTGAACCTTTGTATTAGTCAGCCAAGGGGTGCTGATGCAAAATACCAGAAATCAGTTGGCTTTTATAAAGGGTATTTATTTGGGGTAAAATCTTACAGTCACAAAGTCCTAAAGGGTCCAACTCAAGGTTACTACCTCACCAAACTCTGTTGCCACGTGTTGAAGCAAGACGGCGGGCGATGTCTGCAAGGGTTCAGCCTTCCTCTTCCCTCTTAAGGCTTTTTCTGATCTCAGCTGTAGGTTGGCACAGGACTTGTCTCTCTTCCCAGGGCTCATTTCTTTCAGGGCTCAGCTGCTCTGGCCTCTTCACAAAGTCATTTGAAAACTCTCAGGTGAATGACTCATCTCTCATCCCAGGGCCTCTGCCATGTCTATGGAGCTTTCTGTCTTCCTCTGTGTCTTCTCTGTGTATCTACTTCTCTGTTCTCTTTGAGTGTCCATTTATATAGCCCACCAAGGGGGCAGGGCCTAAACCCTGGGTTATGCCCTACTGACATGGTCAAATCAAAGTCCTACTCTTAATTTAATCAAGTAAATGGAAAACCTTTGAATTTAATACAATCAAAGTTTATCACCCCCAGAGGAACAGACCAGTTTACAAACATAATTTATATCTTTTTGGAACTCATAAATAATACTAAACTGCCACATCCTTTTTGATCTTCTTTTAAGCTTTGTTAGGTGAGACCAGATCACTGTTAAGTATAGAGCTGGTTTTACTCCACTACTGAGACAAATACACCCTACTGTGTGCACTTCTTAATCCCCATGAATTATGAGGTCTTCCACTTTGGCAGGGGTTCTTAACCTTTTTTGTTCCACGACCCTGTAACATAGGAGGTGAAACCTGGGACGATTGACCCAATTCTGTGATCTTCCAGAGAAACCACACGGGAGCCCAGCATCAGTAATGGCTTTATTACTCACATAACACAACCCGGTGGCAGCAGACCAGGAGAAGCTCCTCGTTCTTACAGGACCCCGTGTCAGCTAGCCAGGAGGTGCCACCTCGTGCTTCTTGCTGTACTAGACGCCATCTAACAGACACGGTTGGCTTTTATAAGGTTACAAAGCAGGGGGACACAAGGCTTACTAGTTAACAATTGCCAAAGCTCTGATTATTATAGCAGGTGTTCCTTATAACCAATTCCCTGTTGGCCAGACCAAGCAGTTCTCCTTTCAGGGCCTTGGGTTCACGGAAAGGGCACTCTGCCTTCATTTACCCCACAGACCCCTTTGCCAGTCAGGTGAAAACCACGGACCCCTTACTAAGTCCACACTATACTGTGCATTATTTAATTAATATATCACACCTGCACCAACACGTCCCCACAAGAATAATGCTTTTTTGAATTTCAATTCATGCTCATGGACCCATTGTTAAGAACCCATGGATTAGTGGGAAAAGGAATGGTCTCAGCACTGTGAGACCTGTTATTCTTCCCTCAAATACTTTTAAATGGTTCTTTTCTTGGCCTTAGGTAGTTACCTCACACTTATGAGCTGTGTGCTCAAATTGGGAGAACCCCAGGCAAATCATCTTGAGTTCTCTGGGCTGCTCTTTCCTTTGTAATGTTCTGTCCTGTGAACTCCAGCAGCCTTTATCTCTATGGACTCTCAGATCCATCTGTCCAACTCACGGCATCTTCTGTGCCCTGTCTGGGTTTCCCCTCTTTGTGTTGTGCCTTGGAAACTCTCTCCATCCAGTAAAACGGGGGAATCACAGGACTTACCTTATTCAGTTCCTGTCTTTCAGAGTTTGTTATCCTTTGTTGTCTGATGTCCAGTGTCTTGTAAAAAGTCATCTCATGTAGTTTTGTCCAGTGTTTTAGTTGTTTTAAGTGAAAGCTTACATCTAAAGCTTCTTACTCCATCTTGGCCAGATGGAGGAATCTTGCACATTAAAATTTGAGAAGCATTACTCTTCTATATGGCATCTCATCTGACTTCTCTGAACATTCTCAGATAATACAATTGATGTTCTCCTGGCATGAGTCCTACGCCTTTGCGCATCCTTTTGTTATTGTTGTTGTTCTTGTTGAAATATGAAAAAATGCTTAGCCATATCATCTCTTCATAGTTTTCTGAAATTGTATTAGTCAACTATAAGCCCTTTAATTTTATTTTTTGATTAATTGTCATCTCATTTTCTTTAGTCCATCACTCAAAGCAGTCAATATCCTTTGGATGTATATGCCGTCATCTTATTTTAGAAATAACTTCCACTTCCATATTTTCTGTAAATGGAAGTAACCAGCCTATACCATCGTCCAAGTCACTAGTAAAAATATTAAGCAGAGTAGCACAGGACACATTCCTCTGAGTTCTCCCATTGATTCATTAATCAAGATTTTGCATATAATCATTTAACCAATTCACAAATGCATCTACTATAAGACCACTCAGTTTGTGTTGGTTTACAGAATTAGGAAACTAAGTCTGCAGTGAGTTTTTAGTTAATCCTTCCTAGTACCAAATGACCATATATTCAAATTGAAAGGTGTACAACCCACCTAATCCATCCATTCCAGAACTTCTTCTACAGCCTCTTATCCCTTTGGCAATGTGGGATATTGCCGATTTGTCATCTGTCTGTTTAATATAATCTCTCAATAAGGTTGAGCAATCTTCATAGGTTCTCAAAAAGTCCCCAGTGTAACTTATTTGACAATGGGCATCTTTTCCCATCTTTTCACTAAACTTTTGAGTTGAAATCAGTTGGAACATTTCATTTCCATACTGTTGCTATTTATCAATAAATCATTGGTACAAGACATTTATTTCCCTTTTTTGCTTTTAGTGTAGAAGCTCATCTACATCTCATCAGGTGAATTTTCCTAAAAGCTATTCCCAAGTACAACCCTAACCTTTAATGGCATGGGTTAGTGTAGGAAAGAATGGTATGCTTTTGATTTTTCACCTGATCTTGTTTGTGATTATGAGTATGGAATTTCATAAATTGATAAATTAATGCTGTATTACCAACTATAGTAAGTTATGCTAAATCTCTATGGTATAACATAAAAGATTATGCTGTCTAATCAGTTGTTTGGAAGACAGTCTTCCATGTTGTGCCTGAGAAAATCGAATTCCTTTCATCTTATGGTGCTGGCATCTTATAGGACTTCTTGCTTAACCCTCTGCATATTGCTGGAAAACAAGCAAAGAGAGAAGGAAGTAGCATCACATTTCAAGGACCCACCTTACACGGAGAAGAGGCTGAGACTCCTTTCTTTAAGGCCATGAAGAGAAAAAGGGATTAGTGAGCATTTAGTCATTTTCATTCACTGTGGAAGGGACCTTTTTTGATTATCCTTACTATTTTACAGTTTTTCTAGCACACAGCCAAGAATTTAGATGATTATATTCTTTGATTATACTTTCATGTTTCCATCTTTTGTTCATTTCTTGAATCCATTCTGGCACCACACAGCAGAAGTTAGAATCACTCAAATTCAGGTTGATATAGACCTGCTGGTCTTCTCCTTCCCTTGTTTGTTAGTGTCCCTTCCCAATTTGAAAGCTGGGCAAAGAACTTGTACTACCCTTCCCCCAAGAAGTTTCCCTAACCTAATATGACCCAGGAATTCTGTTTCCACCTCTTGCCGTGGAAACCTGCATAACACACACACCACCACCATATTTATATATATTGCTGCCAGGGTGAAAACCAGGAGGATGCCCACTTAATTTGCTCATGATTTTGTGAATACTTTATTCATGATTTTGTTATAAACTTGTTTTTTTCAGGAAAGAAATGTATCAGGAGACATATTGTATCTGCTGGCTCATGAGCCTCATGGTAGGTATTTTTAGGATACAGAAAGTCCTGGAAGGCCAGGCAAACTAAACCAAGTGTTTACTAGGAAAACCCTTCAAACAGTGGGGTAAATCCCTTTTCCTCCTTTTCCTTTCTACTGCTCTTTCTGAATGACAGTGCTGTGGGAGGGCTTGCTTTCTAGACATTTCTAAACGGGGCTCTAAGGTACATTCAAAATATGGAGTGTAAGTCGTTATGGAGTTGGGGAGATAGGATAGTAATATAAAGCTGGACTCTCTGCAAAGAATTCACATGTTACTGTTGATGGCTTGTGTACAAATATCAACACTTCTTTAACATGGGAAACTCCAAGGAGTGGTTAGCACTTTGCTTGTATTTGGGGTTAATATGTTGGAAAAATGGACTATCTTTTCCAGAATTTGCTTGCTTACTGACTTTTATAGACTCTAGAAGCAGCTGAATTTGTTGTGTTATGTTTTGGAGTTTTTTCATGTCTAGGTCATTTACACAAGGCACTTCCCTTCAAGAGGCTTTTATGGTTTAAGTAGGAGATTGGATGTCATGAGAGGTTTTTGTTTGTTTGTTTGTTTTCTGGATGTATAATCAGGTAAGAGACTAAAACCAGTCAAGTTATTGAATATTACTGAATAGAGGAATATGGATACCTATTTGAGAGTCCAGAGGTAAAATTTTTCTGGCTGATAAAACTTTAGTTCCTGGAAAGGAGATACTGATGTGAAAGTTTTTGGACCCATCATTGTCAAAAATACTGCATTTTTGCCAAGAATTGAGTTCTAAGTGAATTCAGGAGAGTAGGGCTATAGGGACAATGGGATGGTTCTTGTAAAGAAAGAAGGCAGAGCAGTATATGAATAAAGAGTGATGGAAAGATAAGGAAAGGAATTTGGAAAACAAGAAAATATTTATTGAATAAGTCTGAACCATTTGTGCAGGTCTTTGGATAGAATTGGGGTTGTTTCTTACTCCAAATCTGTAGTCGTAGTTGATATGTTATATACCAGGGCCTTGTTGGCAAGCTACAGCCCATGAACCGAATCTTGTCTGACATCTATTTTTGTAAATAAAGTTTTATTGGAAAACAATTTTAAAATGTATTATCTCTGGCTACTTTTGTGCTGCAACAGCAGAATTGAGGAATTGTGACACAGAGACTATATGGCTTGCAAAGCTGAGAATGTTTACTCTCTGATCTTTTGCAGAACAGCTTTGTTGACCCAGCTATAGAGAGTAAACTTACAAGTACTAGAGAAGAATTTTTACTCAATTCCAGTGATGAATGATAACGATCAGAGCTGCCATGCCACTGGGAAATACATCATGGAGTTTTTTTATTTTTAATTGAGCTTTGAGTTTAGTTGTTTTCATCCATCTCATTTCCCACCACTCCTGCCAACTGGGAACCGAAGGCTGGAGAGGTGAAGTGACTTGTCCAAGGTCACCCAAGATGTCAGTGATAAATTCATAATAAACCTCCAGGACTCTACAATTTCAGCAAGTAATGCTTCTAAAAGTTGATGAAGTTTTACTTTATGAATGAGAAAGTGCTCCCTTTGTTAATATTTGGCATGAATTCCTCATCATTTTTACAGTTGCTGTTAGTGGAATCCTATGCTCAGAGATCCTGGATTCTACCAAAATACAGTTAAATCTCTAGTAATAGCAGAAAGTCTTCATTATAATGTGGCTCATTGTTTCATGAAGATCTTGTCAGGGACTTTTGGATCAGCATTATCAATCTGCTTGAATTATCTTTCAAAGGGGGTCTTTATTGATTCCAGAATGGTTTGGTTCTTTAAAATCTCTATCATTATTTCGAAAATTTCTATGAATCCTCAAATTCCTAATTCTACCAATGTAATCCAGACCCTTGGTACTCAATTATACTTGTTTTCAGCTACACTTACTTGGTGATGAGTATTGGCAATGTGAAGATGTTGATGTTAAATAACTTCCTCTGACATGAAAATAATTAATGATCTTTATTCTGAGTTGAACATTGCAATATAATGGGACACAGCTGAATTTGTGAATCGAGCTCTTGGAATATTAAAGTCCTCCACAAAAGTTTGATTTCCTATATTTTTAATTATCTCCGACTTACCTTGTCAACCACCAGAGATAAGCCAAAATAACAGATTACATTCAAAGTTTTCTCCCTGCTGATCCAAGCATGACTGAGTCATCGTCTTATTATTTGTTGGTTCAGGTACCTCAGAGTTGAATTAGTGTCTAACTTTAGAGAACTGAATATTCAGATTTTTCATTCTTGTTTGTTGTGATATTTTCTATAATGATACACATATGATCAATACTTTGTCATTAAAATCAGTGTCTGAAGTGTTCACATTAAATAATGGTCACAATTTGTGCTAAATTGAAGTTTGGATATTTGTTTTGCTGACCAAAACATGATAGGCACAGGCTATCATGTTTAAAGAAATAGTAAGTGTTGTGGTTTATTTACTTAATATTAGAAGAAAATGAGGCTCATAGGTTTAGAAAGACAAGCTTTGCACCCCCCATGCTTTGCACAATTTCTTTTTTTTTGAGGTACTGGGTGGGAGGGGGTGAACCTGGGACCTCATATGTGAGAAGTCAGCGCTCAACCACTGAGCCACATCAGCTCCCCTGAGTTGGTTGTTTCATTTGTCTGCTTGTTGCCTGCTTTAGTTTTTTTTTTTTTTTTTTTTTTGTCAGGAGGCGCCTGGGAGCGAATCCAGGCCCTCCCAAGTATAAAGTGGGCGCTCAATCACTCGAACCACATCCGCTCCCCCGTACAATTTCTTTTCATTAAGGATTCTGTCCCTCAGGTAAATAAATCCTTATTTCTAGAAGTGAAAAAAGTGAATTGTCAAAGTGTTATTACCCAGATATTAAAGATAAAAATCTTGAAATGAAGCATCTCCCCATGTCCATTCCTTCTTCTCACACTTACCCATCGAACACTTGTTTACTGAGAACTCCTACGTTTCTAGGCTACGTTGCATTCAGTTTCACATTTATGAACTCTTCAGGAACTCATCTGTCCAATCCATTTGAGCAGGAATTTGTATTCTCCAATCCATAGGTTATAAACTACCTCCTCATTCTGGCAATCATTATTTTCAACTGATTAAAATAACCTTTTAGGGCTGTGGTAAGGATGGGAAATAGAAAAAGAGTTTCAGTATTTTTGTTAAGTTAAAAGCACTTTTAGTAAGGAATTTTCCTGTATAAGATGAAGCCTTTGGTTCTGCACATTTGGCATTATAAACCACACCTCCCCACTCCATTTCCGCAACTGCAAACCACTGTCAGATTTTTACCTAATTAAAGCCGTGGCTTCCAAACTCTAAGAATATTCTGTGTGTTTGTACATATATCCTTATATTATTAATATGCTAAATATATTCTAATGAATATTTTAAAATAGAGATTAAAGAAGGAGAAGCAGAAAAATCAATTTCTAATATGTTTACCAACACTCCTAGGGTACTTTCATTAAAAACTGTGTTTAACTGAACACATTTAACCAATAGAGTTCTGATTTTAAGACAACTCAAAGTTTCTTTCAACTAATACTTAATGAGTGATGATTGAAATGCTTGGGTGAAATAGGTATAATTTACAAGAAAAAATCACAAATTTTAAGCATACAATTCTATAAGTTTTTGAAAATGTAAATATTTCTACAATCAAGATATAGAACTTTTTCATCATCCCCCAAATTTCTTTGTGTTGTTTTTCTTTGAATTCAACCCTTCCCCTACCCAAAGACCCTGGCAATCACTGGTCTGCATTCTATCGCTACAGTTTTGGCTTTTCTAGAATGTTAGATGAATCAAACAGTATTTTGTCTTTGTGTTCGGCTTCTTTATTTAAACTTAAGGTTTTGGGGATTTCATCTTTGTTATTGCACATATTAGTAGATCAGATTGTTTCTTTGCATTGCTAAATAGTATTACATTGTTTAGATCTACCATGGTTTGTATGTTCTCTTGGTCATGGGCATTTGGGTTTTTTCCAAATGTAGTAAAAATAAAGATGTATATAAGCACTTAAGAACAAGCCTTTGTGTTGTCGTATGTCTTCATTTCTCTAGGGTAAATAACTAGAGTAGTATATTGCTGGGTTTTATGGTAAGTGTATGTTTAACTTTATAAGAAACTGTCGGATTCTTTTTAAAGTAGCTGGACCATTTTTAATTCCCATCAGGTTTATATAAGAGTTCCAAATGTACTACATCCTTCCTAACACTTGGTATTATATCTATTTAATTTTATCCATTCTAGTTGGTGTGTAGTGGTATTTCAATGTGGTTTTAATTTGCATTTTCCCAAGGTTTAATGATAATTTCTTATCATTAAACCTTGCCATTCATATCTTTTTTGGTTAAATGTCCATTCAAATCATTTACCCATTTGTTTAATTGACCTATCCTTTATAATTGAATTATGAGAATTATTTATATGTTCTAAATATACGTCCTTTATTGGATATAGATTTTACAAATATTATCTCCCAGAGTACTATTTTTTTCTTCTCATTTTCTTAGCAGTGTCTAATGAAGAGGATTTTTTTTTATGCAGATGAAGTCCAGTTTAAAATTGATTTTTTGTTTTCAGATTTATAAATTTTGTGTCCTATTTAAGAAATCTTTACCTGGCTCAATGTTACTCATATGTTTTCCTCTAGGAGTTTTAAATTTTGGCTCTTATACTTGAGTCTATAATCCATTTAAAGCCAATTTTTGTGCATGTTGTACTGTAAGAATTGAGATTATTTTTTCTTCTATATTGATATCCAATTATTTCAGTATAATTTGTTGAAAATTTTATCATTTCCCTATTTATTGCCTTGGAACCTTTGTCAAAAAATGAACTGGCCATATATAATTGGTGTATTTCTGTACCAGATATTCTGTTCCCTTGATCTATATGTCCATTTTTACATCAATACCACATTGTCTTGGTTACTACAGCTATAAAATATATCTTAAAGTGATACACTGTAAATCTCTCAATTGAGTTCTTTATCAAAATTGGTATGGTTATTATAGATCCTTTGCTTTATCATAAATTTTAAAACCATCTTCTCAGTTTCTACAAAATTCCTGCAGGAATTTTGATTGTGATTACAATGAATCTATGAATCACTTCGGAATGAATGGATACCTTGACAATATCAGATTTAATTTAAATTACTTTCATCAATGTTTTGTAATTTTGATTGTACTAGTCTCATATATTCTCCAATACATAACTATTTCACATTTTTCTGCCATTATAAAAAATATTGTACATTTTTTCATTGCTAGCATAAATAAATACAATTATTTTGGTATATTAACCTTTTTTTTCACTCAGAACATTTCTAATGATGCACATTTTTTAAAAAAGGATTCACCTTATGAATTGTTCTGCAATCCAAATATACAATAGCTTGGAAAGCAACATTTAAAAAACAAAAGCCAGTGTATAAAGACAGATTAAAACAACTAGAACAGTGCAGGTTTTATAGGGCTCTAATTTTACAATTTTTTCACTGCATCATCATTGCTACCATAGATAAATGCAATTGATTTTGGTATATCAAATCTTGTAAATTGTAACAAAATTCACTTTTTCTAATATTTTTTATAGATTCCTGAAGATATTCTAAATAGAATATTCTAAATAGATACTCCATAAAAAAGATTTTTATTTCAGATTTATAATCTATGTGCACATAATTTTTTGTTTTCTTGCCTTATTGCACTGGCTAGGATGTCTAGTGCAATGCTAAATAGAATCAGTGACAGCAGTCAGCCTCATGTTTTTCTCATCTTAGGGGCAAGTTATTTAGTCTTTTGCCATTAACTATGTTTTTTGTTTGTTTTAGTTTTACATGTCTTTTATTATTTGGATATTTGGATATTAATGTTTTGTTAAAAAGTGTTTAGTGTTGTTGTGTTTTGTTTTTTTTTCATGAATGAGATAACATTTTCTTTTCTTTAATTTTCTTTTTCCCTTGTCCTTTAAAGTGATATATTACATTGATTGATGTTCATATGTTACTTTCTAGGATAAACTCCATTTGATATATTATCTTTTCCATAATGCTGGGTTCAATATGATAAACTATTGTTAAGTATTTTTACATCTATATTCATGAAAGATATTGGTCTACAGTTATCTTTCTTGCAATATTTTCCTAGGTTTTCTATCAGGGTAATACAGGCCTGATAAAGTAAGTTGGGAAGTGCTCATTCCTTATTTGTTTTTCAGAAGAGTGTGTGGTGAATTGTTATTTCTTCTGTACATGTTCATTAGCATTTGGAGTTTTGAGGTAAAGTTTTAACTAGGCATTTGTTTGTTTTAAAGTTGTAGGACTACTCAGGTTGTCTGTTTTACCTAGAGTGAACTTTGGTAGTTTGAGCCCTTCAAATATTTTATTTCATCTTAGATGTTTGAGCTGTGGGCATAATGTTGTTCATCATATTCCTTTTCTACCATTATTTTATTGACCTATATTTCACTTACCATAAAATTTACTCTTTTATACTTTATAATTTATTGTAGTTTTTTTCCTGTACATATTATAAGTCTTTTTATGTTTAGTATCTATGTGATTTCATTCCTGATATTGGTAATTTGTGTCTTCTCTCTTTTGCTGTTCAGTCTGGCTATAAGTTTTTCAATTTCATTGATCTCTTCAGAGAAAGAAGGTCAAATCTTAGATGATTTATTTGAAACTTTTATCTTTTCTAATATAAATATTTTATACTATAAATTTCCCTCTAACACTAATTCATCTCCATGTATCCCTCAGATTATTTGTTGGATTTTCATTTTCACTGAGTTTTTAAAATTTTATCATTCTCCTTATTATATATACCTTGGCCTTTGTATTTTTTTTCTTTTTATAATTAATTTTTTTTTTTTAAAGAAGCTTTAGCTTACATAAATGCTACATAAAAAATATAAGGGATTCCCATATGCCCCACTCTTTCGCCCTCCCACCCTTTCCCACATTAACAACATCCTTCATTAGTGTGGTGCATTTGTTACAATTGATGAACCCATACTGAAACATTGCTACTAACCATGGACTACAGTTTACATTATAGTTTACACTTTGTTCAGCACAATTTTGTAAGTTATGACAAAATATACAATCGCCTGTATCCATCACTACAATGTCATACAGGACAACTCTAATGTCCCGAAAATGCCCCCATATTACACCTATTCTTCCCTCTCCCATCCCTCAGAAATCTGGTAGCCACTGCCTTTACATCAGTGACAAGAGTTCTTCCATTGCTAGAATAATTATAAGTCTATAGTAGAATAATAATGTCTACTTCAGTCCATTGTTCATTCCCCAATCTTGAGGGTTTGGGGATGTTGATGCCCATTCTGCTTCTAATTGAGAGGGGGCTAAGATCCCATGGGGCAGATGAATGGCACTATCTTGCTTGCAGTTGCAGACACTCTCTGTTCCTTGGGATGGACGTTGTGCATCATCATCTCCTTGTTAGTTGTTGAAGTATGCTATTTAATTTCTGGGTATTTGGGTGTTTTACAGTTACCTTATTGTTATTGATTTCCAATTTAATTTGGTTGTCTTCAGGGTGTATACCCTATATGACTTCAATCCTTTTAAATATATCGAGAATTGTTATTTTTGTATTATACATCCACTTACCTTTTGAAGAAGCTTAACAGTTAATGCAACAAGACTTTTATATTTCCTCTCAAATTTACCATTATTTTTTTTTTTGTGGCCTTTATTTCTTGGTGCATATCCGCATTGCAATTTGATACCATTTTACCTCTGTCTGAAGAATTAGCTTCAACATTTTTTGAAGCCTAGGTCTAGGGAAAAATCAATTTGTTAAATTTAGTATATCTGAAAAAAGTATTTTGATTTCAGTTTTGAAAGATGCTTTTTCTGGGTATAGAATTCTTTTTATCTTCTCCTTTTTTAGTGCTTCAAAGATTTCACTCTATAACCATTTGGTTTGCATTATATCTGAAGAGGAGACTTCTGCTATTCGTATTTCTGTTTACCTGTACATAACATACCCTTTTCCTGCACTGCTTTAATTTTTTCCCTTTAGTGTATTACTCTAGGATATCCACAGAAACAGAACATGTGTGTGTGTGTGTGTGTGTGTGTGTTGTGTGTGCGTCTATAGAGAGAGAAAGAGAGAGAGAGAGAGGGCAGGGGAGAGAGAGAGAATTTATTTTAGGAATTGTGGGAATTGGCAAGACCAAATTGTGTGGGACAGACCACAAGTTGGGAACTTTGATGATGATTTTGATGAATTCCCCAAGAGAAGTTGGCTGACTGAAATAGAGATAGAAAATTCTTCTTTCTGACTGATTAAATGCTCAATTTTCCCTTTAAATCCTTCAACTAATTGTATTAGTCTTTTCTCATTGCTGAAGGTAATCTTCTTTGTTGATTGTAGATGTAATCAGCCATAGATGCAAGCAACTGTGTAGTGACATAAATCCATGAAATACCCTCACAGTAACAATCAGGCCAGTGCTTGCTTGACCAAACAACTGTACACCACAACCTATCCAAGTTGACACATGAAATTAACAATCACACTTTATTATTGGTATTCAGCCATATGATGATCATACGCCTTGATGTTTTCTCTTTTGGTTTATTCTGGCTTATATGCTGGTTTATAGTTTCAATCAATTCTTCACATATATTTCATCATTATTTCTTCAAATATTCTTTCTGACCTCTTCACATTTCTCTATTTGAGACAACAATTACCAACTTATTAGGCTGCTTGATTTTTTTCTCAAAACTCATTGATACTCTGTTGAGTTTTTTCATTCCTTTTCTTTTCTAATTCATTTTTTATTCTTTATATTGCTGTTTGTTCATTTTCACTAATCTCATCTTTTTTTTTTTTCATTTTTTAATTTTTTTAGGAGGTCCTGGAGATTGAACCCAGGACCTTGTACCTGGGAAGCAAGTGCTCAACCACTGAGCTTCAGCTGCTCCCCATCTCATCTTTTTTTAATCCCACCCAGTGTAGTTTTCCTTTTATATATTGTATTTTATATCTATAGATGTTCCATTTAGGTACTTTTCATATATTTCCCTTGCTTTCTTTTCATGCTTTCCTCTACCTTTTGGACTATATGGAAAATATTTATAGATATACTTTGATATTCATCATTTCCAGAATGGTTCCAGCATTTCTTTGCCTGCTTCTGTTAACTTTTTCCTCCTAATTATGTATCACATGTTTATATTCATTTACATGCCTGATCATTTTTTATTAAATGTTGTGCATTGTATATTTTATATTGTTGATTGCTAGGTTTGTTGTACTTTTTAAATTAGTGTAGGATTACGTAGGTGCATAGTCAAGTCATGTGACAGCAGTTTGATTCTTTAGAGCTTTGTTTTCAAGCTTTATTAAGTCAGGTTCTGTGTAAACTATAACCTAGGGCTAATTTGGTCCCACTATTGAGGCACTACATTTCTGAGGACACTATTCAATGTTATGTCTAGGTGGGTACGCAAAGCATCCTAACCCAGTTAAAAGCTTTGGATATTTTTCTATATTCTTCTTTCTCATGGTACATTCCTCAGTCTTGCTAGTTTTCTCACGACATGCATAAATTATTCATTGGCCAAAGACTCAAAAGCATTCCTTTGTTGTTCTCCAGAATTCTTTTTCTCACTGAATATATCATCCTCCATGCTTTATGGCAATTTCTTCTCTGTCCTTGAAATCTAGCTACCTTGGGTTGTCTCATTGGCTTCAACTAAATGAGACTACCAGGCTCATCTTAGATTTCCTGTCCCTGTGCTGAGTCTTAGAATCTCTCTAGGCAGAGATCCAGAGCAATTGTAGAGCTCATCTAATTTGTTTTCTATAT
>JAQZBX010013942.1:0-39203 GCA_029593785.1 Cabassous unicinctus | reverse complement strand
GGGAGGTCCCGGGGGTTGAACCCAGGTCCCTCCATATGGCAGACGGACACCCAACCATTTGAGCCACATCCACCCCCTAGCTTCTCTTTAAATAAACACATATAGTCACAGAAATGTCAACACAAATCATGGTTTTAATTGGAGAATAGCAAAATATCATGCCTGGATCTTCCATTATTAACCAGAATGGAACAATCCAGTTTGACTCAAATAATAAATTTGATAGGAATAAGTCTTATTTGGAATCTCCATGATAAAGTCATTAAGACCAAGCTCTCTGTCCTCTACACTCATGTACCTTCTGTCTCTAGCACAGTGCCAGGCACATAGCATGTGCATGGTAATAGAACTGAAATAAAGAAGGAGTTGTGGGAACTTACAGACTCCTCTGAGCTGGACTTTGATGAAGGAGGGGGCTGAGAAGGAGGAGGTAAGACCACTGTCTCAGGACAGTGGGTCAGAGCTCAGCTTTGCCTAAAGAGATAGTTACCCTGTGTGAGTTCTTAGACCTTGGTCCCTTCGAAAGAGGTAGGCTGAAGAGGATGCTTCCCATGGAAGCCTAGCAAGAAAATAGTCCATATTCTAGAGTATATCTCTGAGTCCTCAAACCACTGATCATCTTGTAATAAAATGATGCCACTGGAGTGAATCTTCACATTTAATAGGGATATCATTGGGCACTCAGAGGTATAGAAAGAAGTCCTCTCCCAGGTTTGAGATGGAGCTCTCTCTTCACACTTCTAAAACCTTTCAAAGGCTTCTCACAAAAGCTTTCAATAGCCTGAGACCCTACAGACAATGGGGCTGTGTCCATAAAATTCTATGCAGGCCAGTCAGAATCTCAGGGAGCTCATCCTGGCAAGGATGGGGGGCAGGAAAATGAGGAAGACTGCCAAACGCAACGGAAAGCTAAGGAGAATGCTTCTCCTTCAACAAGCAAGGAGCCGTTTTTGTTTAGACAGTTCTGTTTTATTCCAAGTTTTACTCTATTTGTTTCTAAGATATATTTTGGCTTTGCAACAGAGATTGAATGGTGTTGGTCAATATATTGTCTTATCCTAAACAAGAAATGCCCCCTGAGTTGACTGCAACCTGTGGAAGAAAGTCCTGGTTCCATTGAGGATTGGGACATTCACGAAGTAGTGCATTTATTTTGAGGAACATCTGTTGCATGCCTAGGACACAGTGCTGGGGTTCAGCAACATAGATTTAAGACGTACATGGCCTAGTGGGATAGACAGTAGGTGTTAATTTATAATGTGTTCCCAGAGCACAGAGCAAAGAAATTTAGCAACACTAAAGAAGGGGGAAAAAATAGGCAGGCAAGGTTTTCCGGATGGTGAAACAGCTGAACTGAGTCTAGAGGAATGAATTGGAGTTCGCTAGGGGGAAAAAGGCGGAGGAGTTTCCAGGCAAAGGCACTAGCACAATAAAAGAAAACCCAAATTGCCATTTCCTAACTAAAAATGTCAGACGAGGGCATGGCCCTGTCATCTGACTGCCAAGGAATCATAGGGGAAAATACTTCAGGAAATATGCATTGAAAGCAGCTTGTATTTATAGCACAAATCTATTTTTTAGGTGTTAACGTGTAAAGCTCCAGAAAAATGTGGTTATTGCCTTAAGGGGCAAACACATTCCTTTGATTTTTCTGGTTTAAAGAAATTCTTTTCTTCTACTCTTATGCCTGTGTTTCTCTTCCTGCTTGATCTTTTTTCTTTCTTTTTCAATCTCTACCTCCTCCTCACATTTTCTTACTGCTTAAAATAGCCTTCAGCTAGCTTCCTTCCCACATTTTGCCATTCCGCTAATCCTCAGGAATTAAAAACACGGAGACACACATGCAGACACACTCTCACACACAGTCACATGAAGACTCCATATGTTAAACTCCGTGACAATTTTATTATTTAATAGCAGCACCTTTCGTTTGAAAAGCTGTTCCAATATTTACATGCAGACATTTTGTACACCAATGAAAACTGAAACCTTTTCCAACATGTTAAATATGGTTTACCATTACACCACTTAACACGTGTGAGATGTGATTCTTCTGTGTTGTTTTTTTTTTTTTTAAGAAATACCAACAAATGTAGATGCTTAAATAGAGTACTTTTGGCTTATGTTTGTAAGGGGTGTGAAATAAGTAAGGATTTGATACAAAAATATCCAGAGATGGAGCCTCCCATATTTTTCATGACCATGTGTAATAAAGCTCCTTGCCCTGAAGCATTTTTATATGACATTAAATGCCAAGATCTCACAGGGATAGTTTTGATCTGACCTGGATGTCAAATTAGGGGCCAGAGACTCAATATATAATATTCACTGGGATTTTTTCCCCCTGAATTTCTTTTAACATTCCAGTGGCATCACGCCAGTAGAATTTCTTTCTCCTCCTTTTATAGGTTACGATCATTTACTTCCAGAAATCTCCGTGTATTAGATTTTCCCTCCAAGCAGGCTCAAAGGAAGTGCTTTAACTTATACAATTAAATGTCAAGATACTAATGACACCTTATTCTTGGAAAGTGAGGACTGTAAAATCAAAGGTGACTTGTCTCATCAAAATACGACAGACTTCTTGAGCCTAAGAGAAGATTATGACTGAAAACTCAGAGGGACTAAAGGCAACTCCTAGTCAACGTGAGGAGCGGAGAGTAAGGAGATAATGGAAAGAAAAATTAAAATTCTTTGCCTTGTACTATTTCTCTTAGGAAACATGCCTCTTTGAAAATGCCCTCAGAAAAATCTTTGGTGTGAGCTCCCCTACCCCCACCCTAGCTGTCTAACTTTAGTCTTGAATGTCCTTTGAGGCTGTCTTGAGAGTTAGGACTCAGCATTTAAGTTTCTGGCCGGTCATAACCTCCATATTGCAAGGATGCTCTGAAAACAGTGTTGATGTTGAACATGGATCTCCATAGCTCTCATTCAAAACTGGGTTACTAAAGAGGTTCTTAGGAGTGTGAAAGACGGAGCAGCCCAGAGGGGGAGGGGATTTCACACGGAGACCGCCAGATGCAGGTCTCAGCTTGAGCGCCGTTTCCTTGCCCTACTCAATGCCTAACTTATCCAGATTCAGATTGCTCTCCAACAAAATAAACAGTCAATGGGGATCTCTAAGATCCTTTTCAGGGCTGAAACTGTATCTGTGTCAGAAATAAGTTGGTTCTCACACGTCTCCATTTACTCTCAAAAGGAAAATGATCTCAGAAAGGTGAGAGGGTTTTGCCTTAACTTAGAACTAAATTTACTCTTTTTCACAGGGCATCGCACAGCAGTTACTGAGCTGCAGCTTTTGGTTAGGGGGCGTCTTCTGTCCTCTCTTCATGGGATTATTCTCTGTATTGCCATTTCATAAGCATGTGGGGATAGTCCTTTGGTTCTCTTTTTTCTCAGCACAGAAATAAACAGCTGAATGGTGTTTTTTCAGCCCAAAAAAATAAAGAAATAAAAGGCAAAGACAGGAGAAGAGGGAGCAAAAAACCTGGCGACCAAATTTATAGCCATTACTGACGTTGCCAACTTCATTTTCTTTGATTCCACGCCTGCCATCTAGGAAAGCCACTCTCTTAAGTTCATGGAACTAGCCTAGGAGCTCTGCACCCTTGAGTCTGGCTGTCCAAGTCAAAAAGGTCCCAGCAGGCAAGGGGAGGTCTTGCCCTAGTGGCGCCGATTGGTGTTAATCACAACCCACATCCACAAAGCAGCAAGCAGTAAAATGAACATGTGTAAGGCAACAAAGGCTATTATCATAATTCCTCATTATGACTGTTTAGAGGTCTCTCAAGAAATATAATTAAGTTTAACATGCCAAGTGATAAAGAAAAAATATTAATCCGTTTTCTGTCCTCCCTTACCACCCGCCAATAACTCCTCTCACTTCCTGAATTATCTGTAAGATCTTTTACACTTGCTCTGTTTTTTCCCACAACAGGCACTGTCAAAGGGAATTTATTCCTCAGAGGACAAGGCAGTTGTCTGGTAACACCCACAGCTGCTGCAGGCAGCCCAGGATTTCAGTTAAAGGGCTCTTGATTTCAAACCTTGAGGTTGAAAAAAAAAAAAAAAAATCAAAACATGGTGGATAAGGAAAACAAAGGACTTATGTATTAAGCATGCAGGCACTTTGCCATAAGAACAAGCAGGGCAGAAGGGAGAGCAACAGGGGCAATGGAGAAAACCTTTGGGCATCCTGGGGAAAAGCAAAGGGTCTAAAGAAATTGCAGACCTGGGCAGGTGTGCATGCTGCTTCTATTTTGTTTTGGAGATTTTTTTTTTTTTTTTAACTCTACTTCTAGTACCTCTCAAAAAAAATCCAAACAAATGGATTAATTTGGAATTGGAAGAGGGAAGTGCCAATTTGCTGCCTTGGCACCCCATGCTGAGCATGGAAAGGCCTGCAGGCTCCTGATACCCCTAGACCCTGGTTCCCCAACTGAAGGGCCATGGATTCAAAGCAGCAGCCATCCCATCCTTCCTCAGCCAAGGTCATCCTGCAGGAGTCTCTCCAGATGTAGTACCAAATAGGGTTTATGAGACATGACTTGCCCCCAGTTACCTCTGGTCAAGGACCCCAAGAATGTCAACAAATTCTCCAAGACCTTGATGGTGGCTCAGGGTCATGAGACATCAGAATAGGTGTTTGAGTCTGTCTTGGTCCCAACCCCCTTGAAATAGGACCATTACTCTGAGATCAGAAACTGATCTCCCTGAGACTAAGGATGCCTGAGAGTCAGTCTAGAGACTGACTGCTCCTCAGTTCACTACTCTTTCAACTAAAGCTGTACTGATCCAGAGTACAATGTCAGACATGAAGAGTCAAAATACTCAGTTCATTTTCTTCTGCAGGTCACCCCTACTCACTCTGAGAATCAGGCTCTGATGACCAGTAATGAGGAAAGAACCCAGGTGACCTGGATAGAAAGCCAAAAACAGAGGCAAGTAGGAGTGATGAAACCATGAGTCAGGCTCTAAAACCAGGGCATGGGTCACCTGGGAGAAGGATGCTTTGCTTGCATTTGGAGACAGATTTCCTTGGAATTAAAAAAAAAAAAAAAAGCTAATATGGAAAGCAAACCAAATCTTCTACAAGGAAGAAGAGCTGCTATACTCTATATGTATCCAAAAAGAAAATTGTTTTCTGAAGGTGATAGCACCAGGAGTGATGTCTGGAGAATTAATCACCATGAATCTTTGAAAGGATGACAGGGGACTTGGAACTTCTCAGGAAGTCTTCTCAGGTCAGCAGCACATCATAGAGGACTTCATTGTGATTCGTACAGGACAGCAAACCTTAAACCTGTGCACATTCAAGAATGCGAACCCTGTGGTAGGCAAAAGTAACTCCAAAGTAACTGTGAGTGTTTTACCCAACCTTCTGAATGACCAGGCTTTCTGAGGCATGATCTTTATCCCTGAGGAGAAACCCAAGCATGGAAGAATTCAACTGAGCATTTTCAGAATTCAGATGGGAAGGAGAAGAAATAGAATACAACTTTTTTTCAGATGTAGCTACACTGATTGGTAAAAAGGACCAAGACTGCAGAAAAGGAGGGTGCCAAAAGGAGTCTATTTTCAAAGTATCGACACTCTTCTGGCTATAAAAAAGAAACATTCATGAAGAACCACCCTCATTAGTTAACTTTTATAGAAAACTGATTGCTGTAAAGAAGTTCTATATTTCACTCACAAAAGAGTTATGTGACCAAAAAGAATGACCCTGGCATTGTTTGAGGACTTCAAGAAGTGAGATTGATTGTCTCTCAGATGGATTTGTTTAACCTAGGAACCCACCAAAGCTGTTTGTTGGGCTTTCCTCTACTTATCAATGTCACTGTAATAGGGCATTTGAAGACTTTCTGTAGAATGCAGATTCCAGAATGAAGTTTCCATGAAAACAAAATTTGATTTTAAAAGCTGTATCCAGATTTCTTTTCATAAAAGATTAACATTCAGCTTCTTGACACATGGAGGCAAAGATAAATCTGATGAAATCCTGAATGAGGGTGGTAGAATAAATAGAGAGGGGGAAAGTCAGTCTGGAGAGATATTTGGGAAATAGAATTGACAAAATATAGTGACGGATTAGATGTAAAAGTCATAGGGAGAGAGAGGATGAGCAAACTGAAGAAGTCTAGGCAATTCCTAGGTGATTGAATGAATGGGAGTCTTTCATCCTGTCCATTTGTTTCCACTCTTCTAAGAAGAAATATTAAAAAAGCAAATTTGGTGGACTAGAAAATGAATCCAGGTTCATATTTGTATTGCTTGAGATTCTTGTGGAATAAATTGGTGGAAATGTCTAATAGGAAGTTGAGAACACAGGTCTGGAGCCCAGGAGAGTGATCTGGTTTGGCAGTTTGGCTCATTAACATTGAGGTGAGAGTGGAGATCCAGGAAGAGAATGTTAGGAGAAAAAAGGGGGACAGAGACTTCAGGAACACAAGAACTTTATAAGCAACCAAAGGAAGTAAAGCTCTAAAAGTAAATGAAGGAAGAGGACAATCTGATGTCACAGAAGCCAAAGGAAAAGAAAGTAGAACCATTTCTAAGAGGATGTGGTTCCAAGACTTCTCAACTCTGTAATCATGTCTGAACATTGAGAGCAGTATGAAATGGGGGAGGGAGGAGTCCAAAAGGACAAGTAGACTTACGCATTTCTGACTATTTTACAGTATATGTGATAGGGAAGGTTGTTATGAGTGAAGTATAAATATCTTTAAGTTGAGGCTTTTTTAGCACCAGTTGGTAGGAACCACCTGTTCTCCCATAAGTCCCAGTCATCTTCCCCTGTTAATGCTGCTGTGAACAACCAGATTGGGATTGAGAAAACTGGGCCAAAAGCAAGTGGGTCAAAGACTACAGTGGCTCCACTGTCAGCCACCCAGGACAACACTGGGTAACAAGTGAATTTGTCCTTCAGATCCCCTGCTACACCACTCCTCCCTGTGTGGCACTCTCTTTCTTATCCCTAAATAATTCATGAAATACTTGACTGAATCCAGTTTAAAGTGGTACTTCAGCCACATGCGAGCTGAGGAGGAATGGTGTGGCTTGCAGTACAGTGAAGTGCTTCCAGAAATCTCGTCCATCACCTCATTCTGTCCTCTTCCTGGCCTGACTTGTAGTTATAGCCTGTGGCAGTCAGTCTTCCTCACCACCACCTAGAGAGCCTTTTCTCCTCTTGGGACCCCATTCCTTCCTCCTTGTTCTCCATCTCTTTCCTACCCACTTAACCCTGTCTGAGCAAATACCTCAGAGTTACCACAGGCATCCCTGGCACTAGCTCACAAGGGCCTCCCAAGACTAAAGATAATTCTGCATGGAGTGAGAATACAGTGATTTGGTTTTAAAAGACTGTAATAATGTAAGGTTGTAGGGCTCAAAAGTCAGCAGGATTGGGTAAATGGAGGTTGGTGATGTAGAGGAAATGGACGAGTGCTAGAGAGGTACAGAGTGTAAAAGAATCAGTGGTGATTCTGAAGCATGGGAGGCTTGGTCTTGTAGAAGCAGCTACAGTTTACTTTTAGGAGAGCTGTCACTAGAAGGCACCAGATTATTATATGTTAACTATATATTTGGCAGAGTGGGAGTAAGAAATAAAACTATATTTCTCTGCTGTAATAAGGAAGGTGATTTAATCTCATTTTAAATGGAAAAAATGCAGCATGCTATAAAAGGGAATCATTTGAACATGTTTTACCAGCATAGGGTACATTCCAAACATCTATAGATGGAAGCCACTCTTCACTGAACTCCTCTTCAATACTATGAAATGTCTGACTTCTCCTATTACCTTTCCACAGGTTAAACTGTTAAAGGGGAAGTAGAATGAGAGTAATATTGCTGAGCAAACTGGGAGATCCTTGCCCTATTGGGTAAGGGAGCTGCCATACCAAATTAAGTCTTGTCCCTGCTTCAGAGACTTTGGACTCTCTCCTGGCAGTGGAGGGCACGCTATGTATCTCCTCATCCCACTTCAGCCTCTCCATAAATTAATCATCTTCTATAATTGTCTGCTACAAAGGACAAAAGTCAGAGTAAAGGGAACTCTACTGAGACTCTCTGCCTGAACCCAAGATCAATGACTTGCATGTGCCCTTCAGCAATCCAGCCCTTTTGTTGCAACTAGAGCCTAGGATTCTAGCCTACTTGGAATAATTTCCACCTAAACTAAACTTCAAATTTATCTGAAAAATCATGTAAAGCCTGCACTACAATAAGACATTCTGCAAAGGCTTTGAGCCCCAGAGATGGCAAGGACCTTAAGACTTCCTTGCTCCTCTAGAAACATTAGCCTATTACGAAGATGTTGGCTTCTTCCACCACAACTGCATATAAACCTCTCTTCAAAGCCAAATGTTAAAAAGCCTCATCCATATTAACCAGCTCCCCTTGGGAAGTGTTAATTGGAAAACCACATAACGATATCTATCTGTTTGCTAGAGACAATATCTTCCACCGAGGCGGAAGTGACACAGCTGACATGTGACTATGAGAGCAGAGTCCAGGTGCCTTAGCTATCCCAAATCCCAGGCCCCTGGCTGCAGGAGAAGTAGGCACATCCCAGTTCTGCAGCTGGGTACTGTGTGACTCTGGGCAAAACAGGACCTCTCTGAGCTGCAGTTCTGATCCCCAGAAATAACAGGGATAACGTACCCTCTGCATTCGTCTCAGGTCAGGTGTTGTGTCGACAGGAGTCCCTCAGCCTGCGATGCTCCAAGTTCCAGGAGCTGTGGCTCACGTTTCGGCTGCATCGCCAAACCAACAGGTTTAAGTGTGGGGAGTTCCTGCGCAGTCTGCTCTATTCCCGCCACTAGAGGGCAACAGAGTCACGCGCAGTCTGCGGGCCCTATTTCCATCACCTGAAAGAGTAAATTGTATACAAATACACTGCCATGTTCCTAAAATTGAAGGCTACGGTAATTATCCATGAAAATTAGGAATGCAAGGTCTGATACTTTGTAAGGTTGTCTAGGCTCCGCTTTATCTTGTCAACTTGTGCATTCAAGCTGGCCCACAGCTGTGGGCCGGTGACCTTTGGAGCTCTGCATCTTCAAGGTGAGTTTTAAGGTCCTCCTGCTCCTAATACTACTGAAGCAGACAGCAGTAACTCACAGCTCAGGTCTCCCTGAGATGGCAACAGACTGCCAAGAGAAATCAACTGTGGTCACCCTTGCATCTCCTTGAGCCACAGCCATCCCTTGCATCCCCTTAAAAGGACTTAGAAAGAGGAGAAACTACAGAGTTGAGGTAGGGCAGTGGTTGTGAAGAAAAGCAACCCTGAGCAAAATGGAAGGGAGAAAAGCCCTCCCCGAGCCATCATTTTATATGTGCAGAAGCCCTCGGACAGCCAATTCACCCTCTTCACAGGCAGAGAAACTGAGGGATGATGTCGCGATGACTTGTCCAAGGTTGCAGACACTTGATGGTAGAGCCAGGCCTAGGTGGAGGTCTCCTAAGTCACGTGGATTTTTTCTGATATCCCTCAGAGCCTCTAAGGGACTCTTCATGGAACACAAAATGGGGGTGGAGGTAGAAAGAGGAAAAACTGGTATTACCAAGTCCTCTGCAATCAGATTCAGACGCCCAAAAAGAAATAGCAAAGGGCTTTGGGGTTATGAGAAAGATGTTAACCAGTGACATCAGAGGAACAAACATTGGTGGCTCTGTCCCCCATTAGCCAATAAATATAGATACTCGGGCAAAGCAAGGTGACTTCAATTTAAAGCCCCATCTCCAAGCCATGGAGTTAGGGAAAGAGTTTCTTCATTTTTTTAAACCACATGCTAGTGCTTTAGCATAAATTTAATACAACATTGCTTCTCACTCCCTGGAAGAAATAGCATCTTATTGTTAATTATAGAAAGAAAAAAAATTATTTCCTCTTAAAAGAATTTCAGATGTCAGTGAACGGTTTGGAGGGACATTTTACGTAGGGGCGCGTCTATGTATTTCTGAAGTGAGCCCACTAAGCTGTTTTTCCTTTGCCCTCTCTGTAAGGCTGATCCTGCCTATGCTACAGGGTCACAGACCTCCACACACCCCACCCCACAAGGCGTCCCTCAGGTATCACTAGCCTGTATCAGTTGGCGTTCAAGATTTTGCTCTCAGTTTCTTTTCTATACTGTTCAGGGTGAAAAAAAATAACATAAGAGGACATCTTTAAGATATTCTACCTATTGATCTAAAATCCTGAGTTTTCCCAGCCTCCTTTGTACTGCCCAATGTCAAACAACAGTAAAATTTTCTGCATCTTTCTCATTGCTATTTGATCTTCTGTACCCATCACTTGAGCTATTTTCTCTTCATTTCCATTAATTAATTATTCTGTTTAGACTGTATCTTCAGAGCTTTGGCAGAAGTGGGAAGAGGGTGGCAATTTTATTAATGATGTTATTATATTATTCTATTACTTCTAAAATTAATAAGGATGCAAGGAAGTGAATAAAGTATACCTGGTAACTGACTAGGAAGCCACATGTTCCTCCACCCACTTTACTAATCCCCAGGTGCAGCACTGGCCGCTTTCTTCTCTGCCATCTCGTAAGGTCCCTTCTAGCTCTCTCAAAGGCTCTTTGAGATTATAATGTACAGAACTCTAATGGATCAGCAAATTAGTGTTGTCAGGGCCAGAATAAGGATGGTTTAGTTTTATTAGTGGTATAAGGATTAGTAATAACACATTTACATGGACTTTTATGAAAGTGCTTTCACATCTATTGTCTCACAGAATTCTCACAACAAACCTGAGAAGTGACTAGAGGGGGTATTACCACCACCATTGCATCAACGGGGAAGTGACAGCACAGAGAGTTCACCGAAGCCCCCTTCCCCCCCTCACCCCCCAGGTCACAGGGCTGAAGCAGTGCAGCACCAGGGCTCTGCCCCCAGGACCGAGGCACCCGAGACCAAATCTTCATTGCCCGGCAAGGCCACCAGGTTAAGCAGCACAGAGCTGGGAAAGAAGCAACATGCCAGCGGAATCTCAAATTTCCATTTTCCTTTTAGTTCTGTATCTAGAGACAGAGTGTGGCAGTAACCCCCAGGGCAGCAGTATAAGTAGGAGAGAAGCAAGCAGAGAGCAGTTAAAACTGTAAGACTTTAACCCAGAGTTTCTCAACCTAGGCACAATTAGCAATCGGAGCAGATAACTCTTTGTTGTGGGGCTTTGTAGGATGTTCAGCTGCATCTTTGGCGTCTACCCATTAGATGCCGGGAGCACTCCCAACCCACTCCCTGGTCGTTTCAACCAAAAGTGTCTCTAGTGATTGCCTGGAGGGCAAAACTGCCTTTGTTTAACCAAGGGGATTATAATATTTAACCTCTCTCTCTTTCATTTCCCTTTCCACACATAGGAGTTGAACACCAAAAGTCCATCCTTCCTGTGAGTATGAACCTTGGTTCTCCCTATTCCTAGATAAGCAGTTTGTAGAGAGTTATCTTTCCCTCTGAGCCTCAGTTTCCTCATTTGTCAAATATGGATTATGCCACCCACCTTCTAGAGTTTTTATGAGGATTAAATGAGATGATGTATCTAGAGACTGAGTATCATGGCTGGGTCAAAGCAAGCATCCAGTAATGCAGAGGCAGTATTATTTCGAAGGAAAGAAAGGCTTTGGGCTAATGGTAGATAACTGGGGATGAGCACCCTCTTCAGGGGCGTTGGCTCCAGCTGCCCTTTCAGGCCACCTGCTCACACAGCATCGCCAGGGGCCCTTCTCAGCACCCCAGCAGAGCAAATGTGTGCTGGGGAATAACTTCACTTCAGTGAGTACATAGGATTTTGGTGGCCCATTAGCAAGTTCTGCTTCTGCTTGGAGGGCAGAGGAGTAGTTGTCATTAAATGCTGGGAAATTTATCATTGGAGAGTCAACCCTAAAGCTTAACATTTTAATTACTTCCCATGACCTACAAGCCCTATGGGATCGGTCCACTGCACCTTTTGCCAGCCTTATCACATTCCACTTTCTTTCTGCCTTGTTTACTGTTCTTTCTGATCCTGGGATGGCCAAGCTTGTCTTGACTCATGGCCTTTGCCACTACAGTTTCCTCTATCTGGAACAGTTCTTTATTCTTAGAATTCTCATGACCTCTTCTTAAATGTCATCTCTTAGAGAGGTCATCCCTGACCACTGAACCAAAGAAGCCTCAACCTCTAGTCATGCTCTATCACAGTATCCTCTTTCATTTTCTTCTTAGCTCTCTGAAGGTTTTTATATGTTTACCTGCTCTTTGTCTGGACCTCCCTTTAAAATGTTAGTTCCAAGAGACCAGAGACTCCGTTCTGTTTACCACTGTAGCCAGAAGACTTAGAATAGTGTCAGACCTTAGGAAATAATCCATAAATATTTGCTGAATAAATGCATAAATGACCTCCTCAAGGGTGAGTCCCATGTGCTGTAACTCCCACAGCCTCTGACATTGGCAGACAGTAGGTACTCAATTACTACTCTCTAAATTGACCTGAAGTACTCATTGAGCACCAACTATGATATCAGAAGCTGCCAGCCCTCAGAAGAGTTCTCCTAAGTGACCAAATCTGTCCTTGAAGGAGTGTCTTATTAAAGGGAAGAAAGCAATGTCCTCTTAAATTCCTCAATCCTTCAAGGCTAAAACTACCACCAAAAGTAAGTAGTAGGAAGCAGGCTGGAATGGGGAGGTTGGACGTGAACTCCAGGCCCAATTGTGAACCTAAGATTGCAATTAGGAAGGAACCCCGGGGAAGGTCCACATCGTTAAAGGAATTAAACTATTGGTTACCCTGGAAATAAATCATCCTGGTCCTCAGCAGTAGTATTGACTGTGGTTCATCTTTACCTGGACAGGTGGTCCTGGGGTCCTAGCCCTCATTTTCAAGCTCCTTTGCCCTCCCCACCGAGAGGCCTCCATTTAAGCAGAGATCAGAACCATGGGGGCATTCAGTGGGTTTAGGGGCAGGGAACAGTCACAGATCCTGCCGTCTGGTCACAGCCCGCAGCCCCTGCCCTGGGAGCCGGCAAGCTGCACGAGGTCTGCAGAACCCCTCAGAGCCCTTGCCCTTCAGAGGGCTGGCAGGCAACTCAGCCTTGCCGCGGAGGCACGCCCTCGGTGCTGGTTCTGCTGCTTCCACATTTAGACTGCATTGCATTACCTCACTGCCAGCCAATCGGCACCTCCCGAGGCTCAGCACGCATTCTCCCCTTTGCCACAGACATTGCCTCATGCCACTCTCTGCTCCTGGAGCACACTGCGCTGTGTGCTGTGGGCCTGCTCTGGGTGGGGCAGCACGGGGGAGGCAGTGGAAGAAGCGAGCTGGTCATCAGAGCCACAGGCGCCAGCAGCCTCTTCTCTCTGGGCTCTCCTATACCATGCACACATGGGATAGCATCACAGGAGTCGCAGCATCACAAGAATGCAGTATTCCACATGCCCTTTCGCCTGGGGTTGGGGGTGGCAAGGGGGTTCAGAAGGGACGATGAGTGACTTCAGCAACCTTAGAAAAATCTAAGCCCTAAATCACCCTCACAGCCACCAGGTTAACTTGCTGGTGAGCTCAATGGCCTGTAAAACCTCTTTAACCAGACTCCTGCCAGCTCTGCACTGGGCGAGGATATCAGTTTCTCCACCACCTGCCTCAAACCCTGGCTCACCCCAACCCTGGACTAAATGACGCCGCTCACCTCCCCACTGACAAAGCAGAAGTGCAGGGACCAGTATTCAAGGTAATCAGAGATCCCATGACCGAGGCATTGCCCAGGTTGTTCCAGTTAAGGACAAGGCCCCACCTGGGTCTTGGGAACGACATCAGCAAGGTAGCCTAGGGCTGGATAACTGGGCGGCCGCAGACCTGCCCAGTCCTGCTCAGGAGAGCTGACCCGGGAAGACTGGGGGCTCAGCCTGCCCGCAGAGGGGCCGTCCTGCACCTCGGGCAGCCCCTGGCTGTCCCAGCAGACCCCTCCTTAGAAGGGCCCATGCTTCATTCTAGCGGGAGACTTTCAAAGAAGCGTGGTTTATCTTCATGTGGTCTCACTTCAAAGAGTTTTTCTTCCAGGTAGAACCAGAGATGTTAATGTACCTTTAAATTGAGAAAAGGGAGGGGGGCTTAGGGGACAAGGTGGGAACCCATTATAAATCTTCAGAGGGTGTTCAATATTTTACACAAACACAGCTCTCCAGCAGCAATAATGGCTCCACAGCTGTGCCACGTGCATGCATTCTTAATAGCTTTCCATGCACCAAGGAGGAAAGTGTGGTCAGAGAGCACAGAGGAGAAATACTAATGAGGAGGGAAATCAGATGATTCAAGACTCCCTCCACTGAATGGTGTACAAATAAGGCATTGGGAGGGAGACCCCCCCCCCTTCCACAGAGGTTTTCCTCTTCACTGTGCAAGCCAAGAGCACACACCCATCAGCAGAGCATACGGGTCCCACCATAGAGTAATGGTTGTGACGCCGTTGGCCCTGGGAGGGGAACTGTATGCTCAGATTCCATCACGTCCAGTTATCTAGGCCCCAGTATCACCCATCAGACTCAGAAGAGGGGTCTCACAAACACATCTATCAGGAAAAAACAGGCCGATTATAGTAGAACGATGGGCCTGTTACACACACAGCAGACTGTGTAACCGCTAAGCCAATCTGCTATATTTAAAGTGCTAGTGAAATTTTATGGAGGCAAAGAGGTGATGGATGAAGAGTGTCAAAAGGGTCATTGATTCTGGTGTCATCCTTGGACAATCAGGGTGTTTACTCACCTCTTAGCCCTCATTTGAAACCTCGAGGCACAAAGACATGTTTTTCCTTAGAGTAACCACAATGCCAGTTGGAAAGTGATTCTTTGAGGAATGTTCAGGGCAGAGAATGAGGCTTGGGGAGCTGAAGCCACCCCATGTCAGGGGACATGTGATAATGACTCCTTGAATCACCTGTCTGGGAGCCCCTTCTTTTGCATCAGACCAAAGTCTCAGTGGCCAATAGTGTATATGAGCTGGACACTTTAAAAAAAAAGAAATCACTGGCCATCATCTCCTTAAAAGCAAGAAGAATTTTTAAAAATGGTGCACTCAGAAAAGTTTCAGCCACATTTTGCAAAGCTGATTTATTTTCAGCCTTTTTAAATTTTTTCATTTATTACCTAAAGGATAATGCACACATTTTCCAAACCTGGTTATAAAAAGAAACCTATTACATAACTGTAATAGGCCTGGAAGCTATTGTTGTAGTGAACAAACTGGACATCTTGTCTCAGAGAAATGTATTCAGAGGTCTGAGGCCTAAGCATTCTTTAAGACGATCCAATGAACGAGCTTCCTAGACTTGTGGCAGGAGAATTCTAGAAGTCAGAAAGTATGAATCTAAACATCTGATGGAGAAGAATGGAGGTGGGGCAGAGGCATGCTAGATCATCAGCCCTTCTTTCCTCTTCTTCCAGACAACATAACACAATAGAATCTAGCATCTACTCTTAAAGGCACTGGCAGAGGCAGGTAGTGAGGGGACAAAACAAATCCCCATGTTGCCTACCCTCTGGGCACAACTTCCAGGGCCAATAGTCTACTCTAAAGAGGAACAAGGCAGAGGTCTAAGTTCTCTCTGAGACTGTAACCAACACACTTCATCTTAGAACTGGAAAGGATCTAGTCCACTTCCTTCTTGCTACTTGTCATGGATTGAATTGCGTCCCCCCAAAAAAGACACGTTCAAGTTCTAATTCTGGGTCCTGTGAATGTAAACATTTGTAAATAGGATCATTGATGATGTTATTAGTTAAAATGAAGCCAAGCTGGATTAGAGTGAACCCTGATCCAATGTGACTGGTGTCCTTGTAAGGAGATCAAATTTGTACACTGACACAGAGAAAGAGAGAGAAATGGCCATGTGACAGAGGGAGAGATCTGTAGATTGAGCTATAGATTTCTGGCAAGCCACAGCCAGAACCCTACAGATTTCAGAGGAAGAATGGCCCTGCTGGCATCTTGATTTCAGACTTACAGCCTCCAGAACTATGAGACAATAAATTCCTGTTGTTTAAGCCAATAGGTCTGTGGTACCTCGTTCCAGCAACCCTGACAAACTAAGACACAGTCGTGTCGAGGAAATAGCACGCCTTAGAGAGTATGTGATTTAGCAAGGTCCACACACAGGGCTGAGCTAGGTCTAGAACTCTGGTCTACTACTTCTTACTCAAACATCCACCTACATTCTTGCCACTACTCAAAACAAGGACTGCAGACTAGCAGCAGACAGCACTTGGAAGCCAGTTAGAAACACAGTTTGGGGCCTTACCCCAGACATACTGAATCAGAATTCATGTTTCAACAAGATCCCCAGGTGTTTCATAGGTACATTAAAATTTGTGAAGCAGTGCCCTACTACCCACTGTTCCAGGTACACAGACAGGTGCAAGCTTGTCAGCAGGGAATCTCTGCTCACCATAGCAACTACCCACTCCACTCCCCCTGGTTCTTTGCTCTGAATTAGCCTCTTAAATGCTATGGATTCTGAAGGGACGCAGCTCATTACCACCAAAACAAACCTCTTCATACTGATAAGCAGATCTCCCTTATCATGAAGGCATGAGCTAATTAAAAGCCCAAGGTCTGTACACATCACTGTCCTCTCACCTTTTTTTTTTTTTTCTTGTATGAAAGCATTTACTTCTTTAATGATGGTCACTATCCACCATTTTATTCCATTCCCTGTTTTCAATCAATCACAATTCTCTACACTTAGAGGTAATAGGCTCTTCCTCCTTTCCCAAACCCATGCAAGCTTTTCTTTCTGTTTTTAAGTATATAAGGTCTTTCCTCCCATTGAAGAAAACTTTTAACTTCCTTTTAGAAATGGTCTAGCCTTTGGTCCCAAGCCTCCACTCCTCGATAAAAGGAAATGTTTCCATATACAAAATTCTTTCCAATGGCACTCCTTGGAACATCCAACCATTACATAAGAGATCAGTCTGCTCCCAATTCCCTCAACTAATTTGCTAGGACCTTGGAGCAAGAAAGGGCTGAAATCAACTCCTTCAGCCCACAGGCGAGGGAAGCTGGGCTGCGATCTCTTTGTGGACCTGGACAAGAAGGGAGATGTACATTTCCATAGTCCCCAAGCTTGGGAGCATACAGGGATGTAAACTGGTGTGAATCCTTCAGATAACTGACCTGTTCCCACACCACAAAGAGCACCAGGAAACAGCAAAGCAGCCTTTTTTTTTTTTTTTTTTCCTGGCAGGGGACCCTTCACAGCCTCCATCCTGAGCCACTCACCTGACTCCCGAATCCCTTGACTTCTAGCCTCGTTTGCTGTCCTGGTTTTGACCTCCCTTCTTCCCTCGGATGAGAAGCTCAGCACAAATTGTCAGGCTCTGAAACCACTCAGTTCTTCCCTCTGGTTCTGCTCCCTTTGGCTGCCCTGGAGAAACCCCTCGTGGGTGCAGTCCAGGTGCTGAGCAGTTCGCCGACCTCAGCTGTGTCCTGGCCCGAGAGCAGAGCCAGGATTTACAAGACCTTGCCCTGCCCTCATGGACATGACTGTCTGGCAGAGCAAACAAGACAAAACATATTCAGAATAAATGTAACTAACAAGGCAACAGATGATAGGGGCAAAGAGATCTCAGGTAGTAAGTGTTCCAGGAAGCCAGAGGTGGGAAGTTGCTGGTGGTTTCATGGCAAAGGTTTGACAAACTGGGTTTTAAAGAGTGGGCAGGAATGGGATAGGCAGAAAAGAGGAGAAATGGACTGGATTAGCCCTTCCAAAAAATACCTTCTGGAGGGTCCATGCAAATCTCCTTACACATCCTTCACAAACAATAGATGTAGGCATCCTCTCCTAGGGAGAGGGAGGCATCCAAATTAGATTCAACCAAAAGGAGCCACCTGGTTAGAAGAGCAGGTGTCCTGTGGACTCTCAGTGGTGGTGAGCTCCTTAGGGCCTCCTGGATCTGTTCACAGCTGAGGTCAAGAACGCCCTTTTTGCTTGTGCAAACAAATAAACTCTTTCTCGCTTTAAAATAAAAAAAAAAAGAAAGGCCTTAACCAGTGGCATGTATATCCTGCCTAACAGAGAATCCTGGTTAGCAGGTCTATGTCAAGAGACCTCAGTCCCTTCCAGGAACCTGTAAGTGCCAAGCAGGCATGTTGTCTAAGCTCTTGGCACCCCCTATGTCTCAGAATGCACCAGATTCCCACACCAAGAGAACAGCCAAATCATGGCATTCCACGCACTATTGTGCCTTCCACAGCCATTATACTGGTTGTTTGTATAGCTGCATTAGGTCTTTTTTTCCTTCCATCCAACATTTTCTATGGTGGATACCAGCTTTCTTTTGGTGGCTTTATTTTATATTTGTGTTTATTGGGCTTGCTCTGAAGGATGACAAAATAATAAGCAAAGTCTTTTGAGCCAAAGCAGCTGGATATGGAGCAAAGGGAGGGAGGTAGACTGAAGAAGCAATCTCTAGGCCTACATGAAGTCAAAAAGCCTTGGATGCACCTTAGCCATGATGCTTCCCAGGCATGCATTGTGTTGAGTTTCCACTGGCACTATTTATTTTGATTCTTGTTGTATTGCTGCAGGAAGGTAGGCACAGGCATTATCTTCCCCACCTATAATGTTGCAGCTCAAGGCCCAGAAAGGCCAATTGGTTTGCGTAAGTCCATATGGTCACTTAGAGTCAAGCCTAGAACCCAGGATTCATCTCAGCCCTATGTACTCTCTCTCTCCCAGACTGTATGAGGAACCAAGGGGAGTAAACAACAGTAAAAGAGGTCAAGAGAGAAGAGGACACCTCACATTTAGTTATTATCTTTATTACACAGAGCAGTTTTCTTGTGAATGGATGATAGTTATGAATTATATCTTTTACAAATATGCATATTTCAACAGCAAAGATATGCAAAAAGTAGGAGTGTGATGATATTGAGTGACAAATATAGCACAATGCTTCCCTTATTAAAAACTCAACTATTGATAATATGATCAGAAATAAACAGTAAGGTACCTGCGAAGCCAAACTTGATGCTACAAAATTCAAGTACAAAAGCTTATACTTAACATTGATAAAAATGTGTTTTCATCAAGTTTAACAACTATACTACACCAATGCAAGGTGTTAATAATAGGGTGGTATATGGGAATCCTGTCTTTTATGCATGACTGTTCTGTAAACCCACATTTTCTCTAATAAAAATTTAAAAATGAAAAGCTTATACTTCAAAAAAAAACAAAACAAACAAAAGGTTCCCTCAGCTTCTCAATTGATTACTTATCTTATTTTTACTTATTTACTCTAACTTTGCAAACATTAAGCCCATCTTAGCTCTTTCAGTTCCTGTACAAAACCAGCTTAAAAATAATAAAACAGAGCTTGAGATGTGTAAAGGGACGAAATCTGCAAAATTCTCTCGGCAGGAACTTCTAATTGTCCAAACATGGGAATCTTTCAGGAGAATCTTTAGAGGAGTGGTTATCAATCGTTAGCAGTATTAGAATCACCTGGAACACTTGTTTAACTCAGTGGTCAGTGGCTTGCTCATCTCATTAATCCTTACAATAACCCCACGCTATTATTATCCCTATAGTCCCCGGGGTGGGGGGGGGAGACAGCTGGATGTGTCAGATCATCAGCTGCTGCCGATTCCTTGGGTTGGGGATGCTGAGGATTTGCAGTTGTAGTGAGTTTCCAGGTGAGGCTGATTCTATTGGTCAGCAGCTCACACTTCGAGAACCACTGCTTTAGAGGCAAACCGGGGAAAACAGTAAGAGTAGGAAGAAGAGTCAAATAACAGATGCGAGAACAAGTGAGGAGGAACGGCCAAATCCTCTGTCATGACCTTCCTAAAAGGACCAACACTCCTGTGGGCTCCTGGGACCATTTACCCAGAGGGTATGAGGGTGAAACCGCCACACTGAATGCCAAACCTGGCACCTGGATGCAAAGCGTCTCTATCCCTATCCAAGCACCGGCCCCAGGATCTTTAGGGGAGCCCCAGCGGGCCCCACTACCCTTTTCAAGCTTCTCATCCAAAGCTCTTCGTAGATGTGCTGGGCCCAGGTGGGGTGTCAGCCTCCTTCTCCAGCACTAGGGGCGCTACCAGCCAGTGCTGCCACAGGCACAGCCTCACAGGAGCCTATAAAATCCAGATACGCGGAATGTGTTGACATTAGTAATCTCATAAAGATGGATTTGCCGTTTGCTCAAAAGCTTTCAGTAAAGACTGTTTGTCAAAGATAGGAGGTAAAAGCAGATGCTGGCAGGTCAGAGCTCTCCTTCAAGTTCCCCTTGGGGACAGGGTCTAAAGGGTGGGGGGTGGGAGGCAGGGCTCACCTTCCTCCCTCTTCCCCTGGGACCCAAGCATGGGTCATGGGGCTTACTTAGTCAAGGGGGATGGGGGCAGTCATCAAACACCTTGCATCTTGTCTCTAGTTCAGAGCCTAGGCAGAGGACCAAGGGCTGAGCAGGTAGGAGTGGGTGCTACTAAACCGACATTTACTGAGCGCTTACTGTATGCCAGGTGCAGCCATAACTATATTACATGTATCATCTCACTTAACCTCCATCATAATCCTTTGCTACTGTTGTCCTCATAGGTGAATTCACTTGCCCAATGTCATGCATCTAAGGCTGTTGATTGAAGCCCTTTACCATCTGGCTTCCACTGCAGGATCTCTGGGGGATCCTCCTACCTCTCTGGCTACTCCTTCTCTGATTTCTTTGCTGAATCCCCCTCATCTTTCTGTTTATATTTGAGTCGACAAATATTGCCTGGAAAAGCCAGGTAGTAAATTTTTTGGCTTTGTAAACAATACAGTCTTTGTCACAACTATTCAACTCTGCCACGGTAGCTAAAAAGCAGTTGTAGATAATATACAAATGAATGAGAATGGCCGTGTTCCAATAAAACTTTATTTATGAAAAGAGACAACAATCCAGCTGCTGTCTGCCACCCCTGCTCTAAACAAGAGGGCCTCCAGCGCTAGCCCTTCAGCCTCTTCTCTATCTACACTCAGTTTCCATGTGCTCCCATTCAGTCTCATGCCTCTCACACACATACACTAATGCCGCCCCAACCAGAGCCTTGGCTTCCCCCTAAACTCAAATCTTACACACATACAACACACATACAGACCTTTCATGCCTTCACTTTGCTATCTCACAGATGATGAAACTTAACAAGTCTAAAGCTGAATCCCTAATGTCCATCCCTCTCCTGGCACCTCCTTCTCTCATAGCCTTTCCCATGTCGGTAGATGACAATCCCATCATTTCAGATGCTCAGGCCAAAAACCTTGACAATATCCTTGGTGTCACTCTTGCCCCCTCTCTTTCTCTCATACCCCAGATTCAACCATCAACAAATCATGATTGTCAGGCTTACCTTAAAATATTTCCTCCTCCTGACACCAGCCCCCTGATATCCTTCTGGCTCATTCCCTGACATCCTCAGACATCAGGTCAAATACAAGCCTTTATATAAAACTTCTATATAAATTAATCAGCACCCCTCCTGATACTCCTTACCCTGTCTTATTTCTTTTTCATAGCACTTATCGCCACCTGATAATGTATTTATTTCCCTTTTTGTCTGTCATCTCTAAATAGAATGTCAGTTCCATGAGGAGTGGGGCTTTGTCTGTTTTGCTCACTGCTGGAATCCCTGAGCCTAGGGTAGCGCTTTTTACAGAGCAGGCATTCAACATTTTTAAAGGTAAATGAACATATGAAGCAATTTTAAAAATAGACTCATCATCTCATTTAATTCTGCAACCCCTCTCAAGTAGGCAAGTATTGAATGTTCCATTTTGCTGATGAAGAAACTGAGGCACAGAGAGGTAGAAGGGCTTGCAGAAAGTAACAGACTAAAGCTGAGTTGACAATGAAGCACAGTCCTTCTGATTAAAGGTCCAGTCTGCCTCATATAGAATGTAAAATAGATAAATTTCCTCATCATGGATGCTTCCAGGGTGGAGGCGGTTATGTTACAAAGTTATTTTCACATCTGAGTAGATGACTCCCAAAGCAGTGCTTATCAAGTTGTTTTACCAGCGCCTGTCCCTGTCACAAAGACTGAGATTACATGTCATTTGATCCTGGTTGAGAACAAGAGAGATGAGCAGAGCTAGAGGGGAGCTGGTTGAGGAAGCTGTGGAGAGTCCCCAGCCCCTTCCTCGAGAGCAGTGCTTTTCACCCTTTGGGACCATGGCCGTTTCAGAACATCAGAAGATTTGGAAGATCATCGTAGGAGAGATGTTAAATTTTAGAACCACTGACAGAAAAAAATAGTAATGACAAAGAGCTCATGTCAACTCAGTATTGCTTTTAAGGGAATTTCTATTTGATTATTCCCAACAGCATTTACAAACATCAGGAAAAATAATTACATACACACACAGCCTACCTGCAAGAAATATCACGTACTTCTCTGAAAGATAGCATTGCTTAGTGGTTAGGAAAGTGACTCTGGAGCCAGAGAGCGTATATTTTGGCCCTGGCTTCATTTCCTAATAGTGGAGGGATCACAGGCAACTTACATCACCCCTCTGTGTCTTTGTATTCTCATCTATAAGAAGGTAATTAAAATACTACCTGCTTCAGGTTGCTGAATTGAATGAGCAAAATGCATGAAAGTTCTTAGAACAGTGCCTGGCACATAGTATATCTTCAATAAATGGAGATTAATTGAGTTATTTGGGAGGGGAAATGTGCTATGTTTGGAAGTATCCAGAATCCACCTGCAGTAGCCCCACCCCTAGCCCAAGAGGGGCCCAAAGTCCACACGGTGGGAATCACGACCCCGGAGCATGATTTTCATCCAGTGAGGCAAGGAAGGGAATGGCAGTCATATGGAGCTTGAAAAACACTCTGGAAGATCCTGTTTCTCACCAGGAGAATCATAGCCCAGGAGGGTTTTCAAGGCACTTACTAACTCAACCAGAGATACCCACAGCCAACTCTATTTCATTTCTAGTTTCTGCAGACTGTGATTACTAGCACTGTGCTCATTAGGACCCAATTCTATTACAACAAAACAATGGTAGCTGTCCCATAAGGTTTCTTATAAAGGGATTTTGTATCTCTTTTTAACCAATAAAAACTTTATTATTACATTTAATAAGTTGAGCACTTAAGACTCTGCCTCAATGAGAACTGGTAATACATTTTTAAAATGTGCATGGGGAATTTTTTTCATTATAAATGTAATATATGATCATTATTAAAAAGTTATGGAAATGTAAAATAAAAGGAATCATTCATAGTTTTCCCTCCCCCTATAGTCCAACCCTTAAAATGTTGGTGAACTTCAGAAAGAGTAAGTCTTACCTGGATATTCTGGTTTATCATCTTCCCAGGAGGGACGGAGCCCCTGGACCTTCGTAAGAATTGATCTCCTAAGCTTTGATGAGCCTCTTTGGTGGCCCCGGGTGGGCCCCAGAGGTGACAGGAAGGGGAAGTGCTTTCCCGTATGGATGTTAGGATCTCAGAGGCCCTGATCAGAGCCACAGGGTGACTTGCAGGAAGGCCAGCTGCTGGGATCCCAGCAACATTTCCAGCCAATCCCATCTTTAAAGGCAAAAATGGAGTGATGCACATATATACACACACGTCTGTGTGTACCTGGAAATTTTCTAGAAGGAACTACATGCTATTTGTGATGGCCGTTACCTCTGCAGGGTAGGACTGAGCATCTGGGGTAAACAGGACCTTCTTTGCATTGAATTTGTTTTCATTTATTTATCTAACATTTATAGTGAGCTTTTTATGTCATGTGTTGTACCATGTGCATGGGCCATTCTCCTAATAATACAAATGTAAAGAGAGATGCCGACTGATGACAAAGATAAAGAATCCACATGGACTTCTCTCTTTCAGAGGGAGCCGTAACGGGACTGGGGACAAGGAGAGCACGCTATAAACTTGCCGACTTGCTTATAAAAATGCAGCTCAAATGGATTGACAGCTGCTGGAGACCTCCTAGGCTCCCTATACTCCAGATCTCCAAAATCCTGAAGTGTCTCTCTCAAGCTGTGTAGAAGAAAACAGCCATGGGCCTCATCCACAAACACCCTGAACTCTTTCTCACTGGCAGGGAAATAATTGCTTTCTATATTCCAGGTTCACAGATGATGGACATACTATCAAATGAAAATTAAGAAGCACCTTATAGAGAACAGATACTGGAGCAAAGAAAGGTACAAACAGATGGCCTTGAAGAGACACTAATGATGGGAAGCTTGAAGCCCTACTCGGATTGGTCCTACGATGGGCTGAGCTAGGGTGTGAGCAAAGTATGAATTGCAACTAGTGTGTGCACATTAGAAGTTGATTCCTGTGCTTGCCCTTCAGTTCCTCCTGCTCTCGACTAACCAGGCTTCCAGTAAGCTATCAAGAGAGGTGTAGCTTCTAGTTAATTGTACATTCTCAGATCACATATGTGTGTAATGAAATACTGCAGTATCAGAGAGTAAAGGAAGAAATTTCAATAAAAGTATCCCTCTCTCCAGAAAAGGAAATCTATGCTTAAGCAGGAAAAATAAGTAAAAGACTGAGTGTCGATAAAAGAGTATTTTTTTAAACCAGTAGAGAAGTTAAGAGCAAGGTTTTCGTATCAGAACAAGTTAACATTAGATCAACTGTTTAAGCCACATTGCAATCTTGAGCAAATAGCTACACCTCAGTTTCTTTAATGCATAGGATTAAATGAAAAATTTATGTTAGGCACCTGCCTTGATAGAGCACCTGGCATACAATAGATGCTTTATCAACACTGGGCATTATTGTTGTCTTTGTAGAGGAGTGTATGACAGATGATGTCATGGGATGAATACAGCTTTTTCCTTTTCAAGGACATAGAATGTAAACATTCTAATATTCAGATCAGGTAACTCCAACCCAAGAGGAATGGAAATGGTGTCTTGCGGCTCACAGCCCTGGTCTGGCTCTAAAGCAGGGCTACTACTTTCTTCTGAAATGAGCAAACCTGCCAGTAGAAACCAAGGATACAGTGGGTGGGATTCAAGGAAGGACCAGAGCAGAAGAGTACTATTTGAAATTCATTTCCACAAACATTTCCCTTAATCATTGCTCTGACAGGCCCCCAAGGGTTCCCAGTGTGTTCAGAAATGCTGATCTGGATGCCAAGGGTGAGCAAGAGAGGGAAGGGAAGGACATGGACGAGTTAGTTCCTCCACTGAAAGGAGCTCACAGTGTATTTGGAGTCAGGGAGAGGATGCCCCACATGAGCTAACTAAAGAACATTTCAGAGAGGAGAAGTGAGTCCACATTAACAAATGAGCATATAGTCATCCAAGGAAGCGTGCTGGGCAGTGGTGGGAGAGGGGTAAGCTGAGGAAATGGCTAGTCATGAAAACTGGCACTTAGTGAGATTGGCAGCCTGGAGTTCCAGCCACTAACAGCAGCTGGGGAGGCAGAATGGCATGGGCACATCTCAGCAGTTGTCGACGTGTCCTCCCCTCTTAGCTATCTTCATGGGCTCCAGTGGTACCAATGGCTTCTTTGCTCTTTCTGTGGAGCAAAAGAGACTCAGAAATTGCTGCTGAAATATTAAACTTCTCATGTAAGATGCAGCTGCCAGTCCACCGTAGGGATGGCGGTTAATACTAAAGATAACAACTAGCAATCAAAGACCACTTAACATATTCCAGGTGTGCCTTCAATGCCTTGCATAGTATTAACTCCTCCCAACAAGCCTACTCTTATTACTCCAATTTCTCCGAATCACAAAGAAATTAAGATGACTTTGAAGAACTTTTTGACAAAGATACACTACCATGGTTCACAATTCCCCCTCATGCCCGATGCTCGTTATTTTTTAGCTGGAATTACAGGCTAAGGTGCAGACTGTGGCCATGACGCTTAATAAAACCAAACAACTTGGGTGAGCCTTGACACCACGACCTTCGTGTTGCTAGCCATCTCTCCTTGCCAATTGGGATAGTAGATCCCAGACTCTGCTGGAGACTGCAGGGCCACCATGTTGACCCTGAGCCAGGTGAAAAGGTGCCCCAATGCCAGCTTCCTCCTCATACTGTCATGTGCCTCCAGTTCATCTCCTTGCCATTTGGCACTATCACTTCCTTTTTTTCACCCAGCCTCCCATTGCCACCTCCCAAATGTCTTCATCATACCTTGAAACTGCCATGTGGGTCTCACTGTGGGATTACTTTCTTGCAGTTAAATCTGAGTTTGGAGACAGGTTGGAAATGGGGTTAGTGATCTTCTTAGCATCAGTGCACTGGAAGGCTGCACTTCACCATAAGGGAAATATTTACTGAACCATTTTCATCGAATTCTGTTCTGGTGACATGCTTGTTTAGACTGGCTGTAACTAAGCACTTTGCCAACAACTCTCCCCAGGCACCTCCAAGCTACTTCTAAGTGAGGTACACTATTAGATGGTGCCCAGGTGCCTATGTGCATGCCAAGAGAGTGTGCAACTGGGCACATGTGAGGTTGTGGGCTGATAGCGACAAGTGTACTATGCTTGAATCCTGTTATGATAAAGCATGGGTCCCTGGAGTCCATCTAGGGATAGAATACCTAGATCCTTGCTGACTAGATGATACTCGCTGTCTAAATTCTATAACAGGCTGGCAAATCCCCCTGCACTTACAAGAACTCAGCTTCCAGAGCAGCCTTTCTCTGCAAGCCAACTGGCACAATGAAAACAAACACCACTGAAGCACCAGGGAAAGAGAATCTATAGATGTTTATTTCTTAGGGGCTTGGATTACTCTCCCTTTGGCTTGGTGAAGGAGCCTCAGGATCCAGGCTCTGTCCCCAGTGGTTTGTATCCACTTCTGAGTGGCTATTTCCTCTGTGATCCAGGAAGACTTACAGATAGCTCAAATGGGTAAAAGTCAACCCTTAAAAGAATCTGGCAATATGAGGGGTAACTTATTGAATGACATGCTTCTTGTCCCAAATGTTTCAGTTTAACATCTGGCTGTGGTTCAGAGCAATACACAGAAGACACCAACATCTCTTTGGTGTTCTCCAGGTCAAGGGCTCCTCAAAGTATATTTCCCCTTCCTCATCATCATGGTAATGCTTGAGCCTTTCCCTACTCCCAGAGGAAAACTTAAAGTATTCTCTTTTGAGAATATCTTAGAAACAGTATTGGGCTGAAGGGAAAATAAGACAAAGGGCAAACAGGAAACAAAGATTCATTTCCAAGCAGACCAACCCATCATTTCCATGGACAGTCCATACCTGGCCTCCTAACCTATCCCAATTATTCAAAATAACTGCAGTGAAAGTTACATAAACACTCCATCATAGAGACCCACCCTCAACTGACACATAGCAAAAAATGTAATCAATCTAACCAACTTAGATGTCCCTTAAAGCTTATCTGATTCAGAGTTACTTTGTCTATACTAAACAATTAATATAATTACATAGAATCCATGTGATACCTATGATAAATTATGTGCCCAGAGCTCAGAATGTGGCCGCTTGCGAATCTTAATGTGATTTAACAAATAACACCTACCGTTTACCTGAATCATTTGTCAAATTTTGAAACTATGGTAATTTATGCATCCAGGCTCTATCTGCATATGCATACTACATTCACGTAGCTGGTTTAGACAACTCAACCTTTTTCTTTTTTTAATATTCTTTATTTTCCTGTTTGTGACCCTAAGGACCTACACACAGCAAATCACTCTTGCAAAACCAAACCAAACCACCAATACTGCTGGGAGAAAACAATCAAAGAAAAGATAGCTGGGACCCAGGGGACATGTTGTGGTGGTGTATTGAGGGAGCACTAAACCAGGAATCAGCAGAACTGGGCTCCAGTTACAGATTTGCTATTATTTATCTGTGGTTATTTCTTTCCAGTCTTTTATCTATGCAAAATTTTATCTATATCTGTAGCTTCATCCACACACATATCCATATTAATAGCTATATCCTTGAAATAATATTGTATACAAATGAGATTGAATCCTAAGCACTTTTCTGGCTCTAAAATACCTGAGATTCTGTAAATAATGAAGACTAACAATTGCTCACCAGTGGTGTAGGAGGTGGAGTTAAAAGAATGGAATAAACTTTTGACTCAGAAGCATTGGGGAATGGGCCTTGTGGGTCACCGAATATTCCAGATAGCTGTGAGATGGTCAGCACAGGATAAAGTAGCCAAAAGGGGACAGGGATGAAGAGGATAAGCAAGCCAAAGACTTGGACAGCTTCGAAGGCACTCTACAGGTAAAGAATCACTGCCAAAGAATAACTGTACAGCCTAAAAGGACAAGTGAGGGCAGATGCCAAATGAATCAGCAAAGAAGTAAAGTCATAAATTACTCCCAGAATCAACAATAGTAAAGGAAACTGGAGAACTGGGAAGTCTCTTACACCATTAGTGGGGTTGGTTCAGACTTCCTGGAGAGCAATACAGAAACATCAATCAGGAGCCATAAATATGAGGCTGTCTTTTGACCCAGTATGGAAAATTTCAAAATTGGCCCCAATTTTTCACCCTTCCTGAATCCATAACATTAATCATGTGTGATGGTAAATTTTATGTGTCAATCCATTTATCAGAAACACTTCCAGTGCTTCCAGTTTTTGGGAAATAATGAATAATGCCACATGAACATTGGAGTGAAAATATCTATTTGAATCCTTGCTTTCAAATCTTTTGGGTATATGAATGGATAAACAAAATGTGGTATATACATACAATGGAATATTATTCAGCCATAAAAAAGGAATGAAGTCCTGATACACACAAGAGAAATGAACCTTGAAGAGTGAAATTAGCCAGACACAAAAGGGCAAACAAATATTGTACAATCTCACTGATATGAAATAATGGGAATAATCAAATTCATAGACTCAGAAACTAGAATGTAAGTTACCAGGGACTGGGGTGGGGATAGGGAATGGGGACTTACTGCTTAATTGGTACAGAATTTCTATTTGGGGTAATGGAAAGGTTTTGTTAGTGGATGGTGGTGATGGCAGCACAACATTGTGAATGCACTTAACAGCACTGAATTATATATTTGAATGTGTTTAAAAGGGGGAATTTTAGGTTGTATAAAAAAATCCATAGGACTGTACAACAGTGACTCCAAATGTAAACTACGGACTATAGTTAATAATACAATTACAATAATATTCTTTCATCAATTTTGTAACAAATGCATCACACTAATGCAAGGTGTTAATAATAGGTTAATAATAGGGGAGTATATGGGAACTCGGTATTTTTGGCAAAATTTTTCTATAAACCTAAAACTTCTCTAATAAAACAATAAATAAGGAAAAACAAATTATGTGTCAACGTGGCTAGGTTATGGTGTCCAGTTGTTTGGTAATCACTGGTCCAGTTGTTACTGTGAAGGTATTTTATAGCTGGCATTAGCATTTACAATCCTTTACCTTAAGTAAAGGAGATCACCCTCAGTGATGTGGGTGGGCCTCATCCAATCAGTTGGAAGTCTTAACAGCAAGAACTGAGAGCTCCAGAGATCAGAAGGAATTCTGTCTCCAGATTACATCCTCCACTCTGTCCCAAGCTTTAACTCTAAGGAATTTGGACTCAAGAATTCAGCTTCACACTCTCATTGGAATTTCCAGCCTCTGGCCTGCCCTATGGAATTCAGACTTATAATAAATTCCTTACCATAAATTATTTATTTATATACACTCATAAACACATGCACATATATCTTGTTTGTTCTGTTTCTCTGTAGAATCCTGACTAATACACCGTGTATGTGCTTCCCAATTGTGGGTGGGGCAGAATTCATTGTCCCTTGACTCTGGGCTCAGTCATGTGACTTGCTTTGTGATGTTAGTAAATGTGATTCAAGTAGAGGCTTGAAAATCATGTCATGAACAGGCTTGCCTGTGCCTCTGCCAATGACAGAGAACATGCCTGGGTTAGCCTGCTGGAGAATGAGAAACAATGGAACAAAGATAGGTCACGCCAATCATCCCAGTGCCAGCTAGACTAGATCAGCCAGCAGCTAGTGAATCTCCAGGCATAAGAACAGGCCCAGCAACATCAGCAGAGCCACCTAGCCAACCCCCAGCTGACCTGAGTCGTGTGACCAATAATGTTTATTGTTTATGCCACCAGTAAACAGTAGTCAAGAAATAATAAGGTTTATTGGTTTGCAGCATTACTGTGGCAATTAATAGCTAATACTCCCAGCAACCACATCTAAGAATTTGTTCAAAATAAATCATCATACATATGTACATAAGGTTTGTCTACAAGTATGTTCATCACAACTTTGTTTTATAAATTTCAAAATCACAGAAACAACAGACATGACAATAACAGAGGATTAGGTCATTGTGTCATGGTAAATCCATATAATGAAATACCACCCAGTCATTTGATGTTTTTGAAGAACATTTACTAAGATGAAAAATTTTCACAATGTATTCAGTTGATTATCAAATTATTTATAGAATGATCCCATATTTGTAAATGTGTATATATATAATCTGACAGAAAATGAGAGGCAGAAGCGTAAACACCAAAAATTAATAGTAGTTTTCTCTGGATGGTGGCCTTAGGCACAATTCTAATCTTCATTTTATGTGCAATTTTCACAATGAACGTGCCTATCTTTAGAAACAATTTTAAATATTGTTGAAAAATTAAGAAGAAAGCCCTCAGCAGACAAGGCCACTGGTGTTCTTCATGGAAATCTGAGTGAAGAAATGAGATGTCTAAATCTGGGTTGATAGCAATCAGAAGTCAATGCCACAGAGATCGACGAGCAGAGGAGGAGGCAAATGCCAGCAGAAAAGGTCTGATCAGGGCAAGAGATGCTCTTTCACTTGCCTCTCTCTATTTCCTCCTTTTTTACTTAGGATGGGGAGAAAAAGGATAGCTGCATTATTAATGCATTAATTATGATAATATTCTGCGTGCGACTAATACATGTCAAACCATCCTCAAGCCAAATTGAAAACTGACATTTTTGCTTCATGAATATTGCTCCATCAGTGACATTTATTGTACTTTCCCAATCTTGCAACAGTGAATGTCAGGTCAACTATCATGCATTTGCTTTCCTTCCACTTTATTTCCTATTTTAAAGCAGTGTGCTGTCACTGTTAATTGTGATGCAGAGCAGATTGCACTCGGAGAATTTGAGGCATCTCACTTCCTGAATACCTTGCTTTGGTTTCTGGGAAACTACTCTATACCAGAGCTGTCTGACTACTCCTGTCTTCTTCTTTCTCCTGTTTACACTTGAAATCACCACCAACCACCTCCACCCCCAGCTTGCCTTAACTATTTTTTGTTTCATTTTCCTTCAGAGCATTTATCATCATGTAACATACTGTATATTTATTATTTTTTTACCTTCCAGTCTCTATTAGAATATAAGCTCTATGAAAGCAGCAATCTTTTTTTTATCCACTGCTGTATTCCCAGCACTTAGAGTATCCTAGCACTCAGTAGATGTTCAATAATTATTTGTTGAATGAGTGAATGAACGAACCACTTTGCATGAGTGGGCTTCTTGAAATCCCCAAAGGTGAGTTGTTCTATCCAAATATTTTATCCCATTAAAGCCATAGAATGATTTTCTGAGCCCCAACTTATTAGTGGCCTACAAAATGGATTTTTTTTAAAAAGCTACATTGTTCAGGGACTCAGTTTTCATCTTCCATTTTATATTTACTCTTGAAAACACTCAGCTATGATCCTCCCACCATACGTCTATTATATTACCATTCTGCAATCTCTCATTAGCCATTGGCCACCAATTTCCAACTGCCATGTTGCCCTGAAATTTTCACTAACCTCATTCTATGTGGATTCGACAGCAACCAGCAAGCATTTATTCATAATCTACTATGTATTCATCACTGGACTAAAGGAGAAACAAAGAAGAAAATGGCATAGCCTCTGATGGCAAAAAAAAAAAAAAAAAGTGCAATGTAGTTGGGGAAAAAGAAAACTCTGTACTTGACGTTATGTGGAAGTTCTGCTGTAATTTCAAACTTTATTATGTCAATGACCAAACTTAATATTTATCTGCCAAACCTTCTTCTCTGTTTTTTTAATCTGTGAATATGGCATGTAGCCAATATTATTAGTTACATTAATAAAAGCATGAGTCATTATTATTTAGTAAATAACATTTATTGATGATAACATTGATCATAATCATAGCAATTATTAAAAAGTAACACATGACTTTTCACTAATAAAGAAAGAAAACCGAAAGTGTCTTTTATGTTTAAGAAATAATATGTATATGTGCATGTGTATGTGTGGAAAAGTCCAAGTCAATAAATTTTCATTCAATGAATAAACATAAAACAATGGCAAACTGCATAAGACAGTTCATGGCAAATAGTTACTAAGCATGTAAAGCTGAAGAAATGAAGATGCGATCAGGGAGACAGCTGATATTAGGCTGGGCAGCTGGGGGCCTAGCACTGTGCTTGAGGTTTAGGAGACACAGAGAGTAAGAAATCATTCCCTTGCTGCTCCACTGTGAGGACTGAGCAGGCACATGGCACCATGTCTAGTAATCCCAGAAATCGCAATTCTTCCTCAAAAAGACATCCAAAGTCAACAGATGTTTAAAAGAAACTTATATTTATTTAATGTAAAGAACTGTCCCCTATACTAAAAGAATGTCTTTCCTACATTGTGGAGTTAAAATCACCCCTTATTTTATGATGCAGTGGTAATAATAGTTGACAAAACATTTTATTTTTTAAAAAATCCTTAGTTGCTGTGACATTTTGAATTTTGTGAATCCCAAAAAGAGAAAAGATTATATGTTTGAACTAATCCATTCCTGTGTGTGTGATACCCTTTGATTGCACCAAATTCAGTTGAAGGTCCTTTGATTAGATTACTTGATAAGATCACTTTAGGGATTTTGATTGGACTATGTCAGTGAGGCATAAGCCAGTTTGGGTCTCCGCCCTCTTGCTGTCTGTTACAAATAGACACAGAGAGAGAGACAGACACAGACACAGAAAAAGGAAGCCACCATATTTGATCCTGCAATGTGAGAGAAAGGACTCCAGTTTCACTCACAGTTGAGCTGCAAGGAGAGAAGCCCCCAAGAAGTTCAAAGAGCTGAGGCCCAGGGAAAGATGAGCCATATGCCTGACAGCTTACAGCTGAACTCAGGGTAAAAAGTGGAATAGCAGAGACTGATAGAAGAGGCCTGGAAAGAGACAAACCCTGTGTCCACTTGCCCACTGCTGAGCCCTGGGAGATAGATTCTGGAGGGGAAGGCAGAGACCTTGGCAGAGATCCGCGGCCATCTTTCTTCGCCACATGGCTGGACAACAGGATCAACGGTAGCCGACTTTGGTGAGAAATCACCTCTGATGGTGCCTTGATTTGGGCATTTCACAGCCTCAAAACTCTAAGCTTTTACCCTAAATAAATCACCATTATAAAAGCCAACCCATTTCTGGAACTTCACATCAGCAGCCCTTTGGCAAACTAAAACAGTTGGCAATACCATGCAGATCACATGATGGATTTTAAAATATTACACTGACTTGTTTGAAACCCAAAATTTAGTTAATTACTATTCTACTATTCTAGACCATCCCCACCACCAACATGGGAATTGTAACCATAGAAAAAAATATCTACTGATGAACTCAGGCTATGGCTGTGGATGTGCATGTAACCAAGTCTTGTTCCATTGGATCAACAGATGTGGAGAGAGATACCAGAGTAGCATCCAAGCAGCAAACATGCCCTCTCGGGAGTTCAGAAATCTCAATAATCTGGCATGACCATGTAAGGCTCATGGATCAGTCTGATCCAAGAACAGGTTTGGCTTTTAGATCCAGGTTCAGATAATAGCCCACCATGGCCCCTGGGACCTGAACAGACCAGAGATTTCTCTGAATATCCAGCCTCTCTAGACTAGGCTACCTAGTGGAGAAAGAGAAAGAGAAAGAGAGAGACACAGAGAGAGAGAGAGAACCTGTAACTGAAAAGACTGAATGAGAGAAGCGACAGGAGAGAAGTGCAGTCAGGCAGCTCAGCATCGTTGTCAGTAGAAAGACCAGATGTGAAGTGTAATTACTTTTTTCCCCCAACTCTGTTCATGTTTTACAAACCAATACTGACACTTGAACAAAGAGCCTAAAAAAAGCAGGCAGGAGCTAGGTATGTAAATAGCCACACTTTGGATCTACCCATAGCCTTTTTCAAAGAGCAGAGAAGACAGTAGTGGCAGCTTCCCCATAAATACACCACAAGGAGCAGGTGCATAGGCTTAGCAGTGTATATGTTCATTCAACATAAGAGGTATTTAATGGTAAGTTATTTGTAAGTGAAAGGGAAGAAGGGAGGGTTTACAAAAAGTAGCCAAGGGCCTAGGGTATATACCCTGTTCTGCTCTTATAGACTCATCCCATGGGCCCTTAAGGAATCTCAAGACGAACATGTGCATGTACTTTGTGCTGTGTGTATGTGCACATGTGTATGATCATGTGGGACATTTCCCATTACACCTCCACCCCTTTGCAACACTGAAATAGAAATAAATGGCATTCCTAAATCCCTATCAATGTCCTACATTGAGTAAATGCTCAATGTTTGTTGAGTTGAGAAAATTTGAAATGAAACATACCCAAGTTGTACTCCAAACACAATCCTATTCAATAACCTTTTATCTTGTTTTCCTCCCACTGGAGCACTCCCCTTGCCAACAAAATGGATACTCACCCCCAAAAAACAATTAAAGCTGCACACAAACGGTGAGCTGAATTTCATTTGTGTCTTCTGCGATCAAAGAGAAGATCATGCCTCCAACCATCAAACTTGGTCCATCTTAATTCCTAAAAATTTCTTCATCCCTCATCTCCATCTTTACTTCCTCAGTTAACCGCTTCCTCATTAGCCTCCCTGCCTCTAGTCATTCATTCTCCAATCCATGCTCCAGACAGTGGTCAGTTACCATTAAAACAATTGGTGACTATGTCATTTCCCTGCTGTAAAAACCATCAATGGCTTGGCATCTTACTGGGTAAAGTTGAAAGTATTTGATGAAAGAGATAAGACAGGTTTTGGTACTGGAAATTGAGGTGCTTCTACAACTAAAAATGTGGAAACAGCTTTGGAATTTGGTAATGGGTAGAGGCTAGAAAATGAGCAGATTACAGATATGCCAAGAGTTTGGCATGACAGCAAGGATCAAGTCATAGGAACAGCCTGATCAGGGTCTTCCTGCTGCCCAGCTGGACAATGGACCCAGCTGCTGGCATTGCTGCCACTGGACCCGGATGTGCTGCTGCCCCCATCCATGCCATCACCACACTTAATTCTTCCTCCCATCAGCTGAGCCCGACTTACATGATTCTCTGAGGGTGGGGAAAGTGAGACTGGCTGCTTTAGTAATGGAATGAGGGTCCCATTTCTTTTTCAGGCTCATATTGGTGAACTTCTCAAACAGAAAGGGACTCATCTACTGCAGTTTTTTTTAAACTGCAAATATTTAATCAAATTATAAGTTTGTTTGTCTACATGATCTTCTCTCAGAACGTGTTGAGTGCAGCAAGAATATGGTTCCTTGGCCCTCAACACAGCACTTGACCATACAGAGAAGAATGAGACCTCACTCTTTTTGCCAGGGTTCTCTGTAAGATAGAACACTTCTCGATGCAGCTGGACAACTGCCTGGCTACCTGACAGCTGCATGGTAAACTTAGGACTAGAACTTAGAACCAGAATTAACTTGATAGAACTCCCAGTATTTTCCATTTGAGCTTCAAGCTGAACCCTAAAACGCAGCTTTAAAAACTGCAAATAGGTGTAATGGCTCCAAGAATAATCATTCTACCTTTTATAGGACCAGGTACTCTGTATATGGTAGGTAATTCATTTAATATTCATAAAAGCCTCTCTGCAGCAATGCTGCTGAAATTGTGGTCCCAGGAGCAGCGAGACCAGCATCTCCTTGTTCCAACTACAAAGTCATGGACCCCACCACAGACCTACTGAGTCAGAATCTCTGGGGCAAGAGCTCTGCAGGTGTTTCTTATGCCCACTAAAGTTTGAAAATCACTTCTATGTGCAGCGTTTTTAGAAGCGTGGTATGTTTTCCCTTGGGGAGACAACACATTTGCCACATTGATGAACATTTTTAAGTTTTAGCTTTATATATTCATTTTAATATGTATTGGGTAAATACCTGGTTCACACATTGAACCCAAGATTTCACTGACATGTTGTTTAAGAAGAGGTCAAATCTCCTTAGGTCAAACAAGTGAATCAAGGTAAAGAAAAGCAGTAGCAAATAACAATACAGCTGTAGGAAGATATGGTAAAATAGTGAGCCTGATACATAAACCACTAAAACCTGGGATATGCTTTGCACATCCAGTCCCAGCTATGAAATGGAGATGAGAACATATGTCCCACGTCAAAGCTCCCTCTAGCACAGGGGTTCCTAACCTTTTTTGTTCCATGGACCCCTTTGCCAGTCAGGTGAAAACCACAGACCCCTTACTAAGTCCACACTATACTGTGTATTATTTAATAAATATATCACACCCACACCAACACTTCCCCACAAGAAGAATGTTTTTTAATTGAGATTCAAGCTCATGGACCCCTTGTTAAGAACCCCTGCTCTAGCACCACTACCCTCTCTATAATCTCCTCCACCTGATACCTAACTGAACCTCAGAACCTTTGTGCATAACTTTCAACCCCTGTTTAAAATCAAAATCCTTTAAAAGTGAGAGATTTGTAGTTCCATCTCGGATAGGATGAGAGATTGAGAACTCTGAACAAAAGAGATGAAGGAGGAGGTCACATTACGAAAGTGAAAAGGGGCTCAGAATTGGGAAGCTGCAGGCGAAAAAGACAAACTTTTCCATCTTGCCACCCATCCCTGGGCATTGTCGGCCAGACCTCCAGGCTGACAAGGTCAATCAGTACTGACATGATAATCCTTCTATTACTAAGACTAATAACGCTTGCTTACTATTATTATTCACAACAAAGCCATTGAAACCCCACTCAATAAGAGGTTTAACAAGCCCATTAAGAACAGGAAAACTACTTCCTGCTTGGCACTGTTTATGCACTTCACTAGGAGACACTCACTGGCTGGGGGAGCCCCATTAGCTCTAACCAAGAGTCTTGGCAGGAGCTCATGGAAGGAAAATAAATCCCTCAAGTAGAATTACTGCGTGGTCAGTGAGGTCACAGCTCCTGTCTGACTGGGCCACATTCTAGGCTGAAGATCCAGAGATGTGCCAGGGTCACCCTACAGCCAAGCTGGAGACAGAGGTCCTCTGTTCCTCTACCCCACAGCCCACTGGACACAGTCTAGCAGCACGGCCAGCTCCTGGGAGAGCTATGATGTAATCAAGGGTCTTATGCCTTCCCCATCTCCCATCTGGGTCCTCTTCCCTTCTGCTGCTTCCTAGTTAGTCAGCCCCCTCCTACTCTGGGCTGGCTCTTTCTGAGGCAAGAGACCATTGCCAGGACCATCCTTCTTTAACCTCCTCAAGACTCAACTTCCCTCTGTCCCCATCCCTTTTAACTCGTCCAGTCACTAAAGTCACCGGCAGTGGGTTATCCGTGATCTAGAGTCTCAGTCGTGCAATATCTGACCTAGGAAAGGAGGAGTCAGGAGTCACCTCCCCCAGGGATGCTCCTCTTGAAGAGGGAGCTCAAGGGATCCAAAGCAATGAATCTCTAATGGTGCCCAGCACTCAGGAAACATTTTGGTGCAAGGGGCTTCCTGAGTCTTTCTGCCCTCTCCCAAGCCAAATCACACACTAGACACCAACTGTGGCTGTGGTCTGCATTCCAGCTGGCTGCCTGCACAGTGCTCAGCATCTTGCACACCAAGTGAAGTTTTCTTCCCAGCAGAGGGCAGCAACTGTCAGGGGCTGGAGCCACTGGGGCCCAGCCATCTCAGAAGCACTGGGGTGAAATGGGAGGAAAGAGGAAGGGGAAAGGAAGGAAGGAAGGTGGGGGCAGGGAGGAACCACGGAGCGGTTGTCAATTCATCACTTTGCTGTCAGCTCTCACTTCTGGTAAAATCTGGTTTTCCAGCCAGTGCTCCCCATACCGAAAGCTTTCTGGCTGGTCTGTCACCCCTCCCTACCATGAACGGCCAGTTTGGAAGGCTTTGGGTTATTAATCTAGTCCGGTGAGCACTAGCACACTTAAACCTCTTAGTTTTCCCTTACTCAGCTGCTGATGCCACATGGAAAACTTGAAGAAAAAGGAAAGGAGAAAAAATGCCCAACAGCATTTGAGTCAGAGGTAGTTCTGCTTCCACAGCAGATATTTTCTTCCTTGGCTTCCTTTCACCAGCAGAGACATTTACATGAAAACAGGGCTGAGGACAGTCAACTTCCTGGGCCTAATGCCACCCTTTGCCCTTCCTGGGCTGCAGCCAAAGCCAGCAGGGCATCTGGCTTGTCGAGTGTACTTTTGGGAGAAGTAGGCTCCCATGATTCTTTGGGAGGGTTGAGTATGATCAGGAAGTTGGACAGAAGTGACTGACCAAGAAAGCCAAAAGGATTCATAGAGGCAGAACTTTCAGTGAGGCGAGGGAGCAATGTCAGGGTGTTCTGAAATGTCCGAGGGCTAGAAGCTGCTGAAATCCAGTGTTTGAGGCATGCCCAGGATCCAGTTACCACCATGGGCTGAGCCTCCATCTTACATGACTTAATTGTTGCTGCTAAACTTCCAGATGTGATTGCTGGACTGCAATCCTTTATCCAGCTTTCATCTCTCTGTGGGTCAGAATTCAGGCCATGCTGGACCCCAGACTCCTCAGCCAGGCCTCGGTCTATACCCAATGCAGACCTATATACAGAAGTCCCCAGGAAATATTAGCTGATGGTTATAAGATACTCCCTGTCTGATTTCTGACATTCAAATAGTGTTTTACAACATCCAACGTACTTTCACATTCATTATCACATTGGTACCTCATAGCAATCCTATAAGGTTGACAGCCTTTATTAAATCTATTTTATACATGGGGAAATTGAGGCATGCAGAGATTAACTGAATACTGAAAGGCAGACACGAAATAGAGACTTGAGAGGGATTCTACTGTGTACTTGAATTTGAGAACACAGTCTGATTAGAAAACCCCCTTCACTCTAATGACCAAGACACCTCGATTGTCAAAGCATGGGACGTGACAAACCCCAGATGCTTTCAGAACTCTCTCACACTAGGAAAGCTCATTTCG
>JAQZBX010013941.1:0-39212 GCA_029593785.1 Cabassous unicinctus | reverse complement strand
AGTATTGTAATGTATTTTTGGAATTCAGAGAGTGGAATATAGCCATTTGGGAATTTGATGTAATTATGAATTCCAAAAATATAATTGGATCATGCTTGTAAACTGATCTGTTAATCTGGGCATGATTAAGTTATGATTAGGGTGTTGACTGGGACATGTCAGTAGGGCATTGAGCCCCACCCTTTGGTGGGTGGGGAATCGAATATAAAAGGCATGGCAAGAACAGAGTTGAAGCAGTCTTTTGAGAAGCAGTTTTGATGTTGGAAAGAAGGCCCCAGGAGAAGAGAAGCAAGCCGTTTGCCTGATCGTCTACAGCTGACCTTGTGGAGGAAACAGGAGCTAAGCCCAGAGAGAAACGCAGCCCCGGGAAGGGAGGAACCCCAGAAGCCTGAACCCTGGCAAACACCGGCAGCTGTCTTGCTCTAACACGTGACAATGGACTGTGGTGAGAGAAGAGACATAATGCTTTATGGTCTGGTATCTGTGGACTTCTACCCCAAATAAATACCCTTTATAAAGACCAACCCATTTTTGGTATTTCACATTAGCACCCCTTTGGCTGACTAATACAAATGGTTACATTTCAAATGATTAAGTTAGGCTCTTCATTATGGGTTTTGATTCAATGTGAAAGAACATTTTGTCTATGTAGATTACGTATCTTAAATAATTTTAAAAAAAATTCATTTGTGTATGGTTACTCAACAAATGTTTACTGAGTGAAAAATTCATGAAAGACAATTTTTCACTTGTTACAAGTGGTATAAAGCTATAAAATTATAATATATGTTTTCTAGATCCATATAATGTAGTGGTCAAAATGACCTTATTAAAAAAAATAACAATATTAAAAAGTTGGCTTCAAAGGCTACAACATTCTATGGAAATTCAAAGAAAGAAAATTTCCTCCCATAATCTTGGAGAACGGTCGCATTTAAATCAAGAGTTAAAGCCAACTAAAAAATTCATACAATAGGAAGTACTAGGGAAAAGTATTGAAATAGGGAGGAGGGAAAGCACATGGTGTGTTCTAGGAAGGACGAACAAGTCAGATTTGTTGCATCACTTAACATATACTGAGAAACAGTGTGAGAAAAGATTGGAATTTGTAGCTCATGGAGGAATTTGAATAACCAGATCATATTTTCAGACATGATTAACCCTTAGGGAGGTGTCAAGAGTTTCTGAATAGAGAAATTACATGAACATTTCGTTGATTTAGGATTATACACCATACAGCTATATATAGAATGAATTGAAAGGAAAATTTATTAGAAGTGATTAGCAGTTTTTAAAAAGCTATTAGATGGAATGATGTCATCAAGTTAGTGAAGTGAGATACTCCAGGGTTCTTTACTGCCACAGATGTCTTTCAGAGGCTAGAAGGCTTGCTTCCTTCCTGGGTCAGTAGCATTCTGGATGGCCAGCTATTCTTGGGGTTCCTTGGCTTTCACATCTGTCAAATGCTGAATTCCACCATTCAGCTCCTTCCCATGGCCTTTTCTTTATATGGTCTCCAGTAATAGGATTAAGACCCATTCTGATTCAATTGGCCATACCTTATCTAAAATAACATTTTCATGATGTTCTGTTTATATGGTTCATAAGCACAGGAATGTGAGTTAAGATTAAGAACCTCTTTTTTTTCTGGGGTACACAAGTCAATCTGCCACAATCACCTATCATAAGGAGAAATGTAACTGAAAGTTGCTTGTTTCAGCATGGATTCCATATACATCATTGTAGATACTTGCTTGTGATTTACAGACAGAAGTTCCAGATTTAATATGGATATCCAGTATTCTATATCACATCATACTTATTAAAGGTATAATTCCAGAAAAAAGCCAAGAAAATGAACTGTCTTAGTTCTGATTTCCTGCAGAGCCTGAGATTGGGATTCTTCTGTAAGGAATTTATTAAGGACATGATTTCTCAAAAGAAAACCAGAAAAATGAGGAAAGCAGGATAGAGCCAGGGAAGAAGCTAAGCAAGAGGTTGTTTCAGCTGAAATCAATCCTCAGTCTGAACCATGGAGAGATCTGGACATGAACAACACCACAGAGTTGTCCCTGTTTGAGAGAAGGAGGCTTGGCTTTTGTCCTACTTATTAGTCAATTTGTCAGTCCACCACCTTCAAAGTTCCAAAGGTGTTAATGTCTAGGCAAATCTGTTCTGTGGAAGGCAATTCTCAGAAAGGTATAGCCGTGAGCATTAGTAGGCAGCATTCAAAGTAGCGGGAGAAGGGTGTATCCACCTAGAGAAAGGATTATGGGTGAAGCACCAACATCTTCTACAGCAACATAGTGGCTTGTACTGTGGCTATAGGGTGGCGTAAGGGTTTGTATTCTTCTGATCTTGGCAGACATTGTTTTGCTATAGTTTTATAGAAATGGCCGAATTGGGGGACAGATATTCAAAATACTTGCCACACATCCATTGGTTAGTAAAAATATGTAATAAAATTGCAGATGGATTTTAGCTTAATATCAGTTATCAGGAAAGTTTGGAATTGGTTGCTATCACTGTTCTCTTGATTGAGATCATAAATGGGAATAGGCAATGACAAAACTATGTAAACCGAAGGGCACAGAAGAAAATACCACCCTGCCGTTTAGCTTTTGCTGAAGTCATATTTCATTATATTCTGTGTATACAACTGGGACCATTTCAATGGTTAATAAAGGCTTACCAAGAAAAAGAGCATTTGTTTATGCCATTCTATGGTTTAATAAAGGCAAATTCCAATCTTTTATGCATAGATCTGTGTATATAAAATTACACATGGCCTTAATAACATAAATGCAAATAAATAAATGAACGGCTGAGATTGTACATAAATCACTTTGATTCATTTTAAGGTAGATAATAATATCTTTCTGGCATTCAATTTTTGTAATATCACAACAATAGCATTCCTATTGAATATACATTAAAACATGAGAAAAAAATAAGACTAGAATCTCATTGACATTCTTATCTCAATGAGGTAGAAAATAGAAACCCTAAGTTTGATATTTTGCTAGGAATATGGAATAAAAATCTTAGAATCACAGTTGTTATCATTTTATTTAATTTATTTGATTAAGAGATGATTCCTAGTTACTGCACAACTTAAATTTTTCTGGTTTGATTTTAGCCTCGAAGAACATGAAAGCAATAAAGATTATTTTCTCTGAGGCCAGTGCTCAGTCTTTGATAATAAAATAATTCATTCACAATGAACCTGGAGAGAAATATATTTTCTGGATATACTTGTAAGCATATTTTGATTATATTTTGGAATTTTATTAGATAATATGGGGATATAGTTTCAATACCTGCTATAGCCATTTTACTGCCAGGAAGAATGATCCTGGATCTCCCAGGAGTCAGCATATGAAACCTCAAGTCAAAGCTTGCCCTTTGGAAGGCAGAGAGAAGGAGGCAGATTGGGTTATTGATATCATTTGGACTGCTACACCAAGACCCATCTGAAAGCAATATTACATTTATTGCACCAATGACACACTTACCATTTAAGTAAACCTACAACTAAATTAAACCTATCATATACACTGACAAATAACCTTTCATCTTTTGGTAAAGTGAAAGTAGAATACGTTTAGAAAAGTAGGGTAAAACAAAAACTTATGGTTATTTCAAAACAGGAAAACAAATCACATTTTCACTTTAAGCTCAGTGATTGTGTCTTTGGTAGCATGTGAAACTTGGATTTAATAGGAAGCTGGACAGGTCTTTTTATGACCAAATTCCAGAAGTAAATATATAGAGCATTCTCAAGAACTTTGTAAAGGACACTGAGGTTGAGAATGCAAAAGTAGAAATATACCTCATGCATTCCATGAAGAAAATTCATAGGCACATGGGTGAGAGTTATGACAAAGGTCCTTGTGAATACAAGAATCTGGAAGAGACAACTCTCTTTCCTTGAGAATAGAGTATCAGTATTGTGTCCTTCATCCTGACTCTTCTTAGTGTGTTAGGATAGAGGCTTTCTGTTTAATCAGTTAAACAGGAATCATAGAATTCTACAATTTAAAAAAAAACTATATTGTGGCAGTTTGAGATTATTTGTGAATTCCAAAAAGAAAAAGATTATGTTTGTAAAACTAATCTATTCTTCTGGGTGTGATAGCCTTTGATTATATTACATTCAATTGAGGGACTTTTGATTGTATTACCTGTTAAGATTGCTTTGAGGGCTTTCTTGATTTGACGGTGTCAGTAAGACATGACTCAGGTTGAGTCCCCACCCCTTTGGTGGGTCTGATACAAATGGACACTCACACAGATGGACAGACACAAAAAGACACATAGAAAGAAGAGAACTTTGTCATTTTTGATCTGGCCATGTGGCAGAAAGGAGAAGGCTCAAACAGCTGAAGTCCCAGGGAGAGATCCACCATTTGCCTGATAGCTTACAGCTGACGTTGGGAAGAGAGCAGAGACTGACATAGAAAGCCCTGAGAGGCAAGCCCTTTATCAGCCTGAAGCTGAGATCAGGAAGAAGCTGGGCCCGGAAGCTCAGAAGGGAAGGCTGAAACCCAGCAGAGATCACCTGCCATCTTGCATCAACACGTGGCAGCTGACTTTGGTAAGAAAGTACGTTCATGGTACCTTGAGTTGGACTTTGCATGGCCTTGGGACTGTCAGCTTTTACCCCAAATAAATATCCTTTTTAAAAGCCAACCGATTTCTGGTACTTTGCATCAGCAAAGAGTAATATACATACTTATTTAACTTATTTACTTTGCATCAGCAAAGAGTAATATACATACTTATTTAACTTTCTGTAGCCAGTTTATTTATTTATTTATTTAGGTCAAAATACTCTATGCGAGTGCATGTTGATCTCATCAGAGGATCATCACTAGCAAATAATTCCACAGAAACCTTATTAGGAAGTGACAGCCAAGGCTCAATTGTAGAAACAGGATTAGTAGGAGACATATATTATGATATTAATTGCAAAGAATTGGCTATACAATTGTAGGGCTGGGCTAAGCAAGTCCAATATGAGCCAACAGGGAAGGCAACTAGAACTCTTGGGCAAGTGGTGAAGCTGCAGTCCATTGATAGAATTTCATCTTCTACTGCCTTGACTTAGTGCCTACATGTTATAAAACCTCTTGTGATTGCATTGGATAATTCAGAGCAATCGTCCCATCTCAAAATCCTTAACTTAATCACATAAGTAAAGTATATTTGTTATGTAAGGTAAAACATTCATAGGTTTTAGGGATTAGAAGGTAGGTATCTTTGGGGGAGGAGTATTATTTTGTCTCTCACAGAAACTAACAATAACAAAAATAGAAAGAAGGAAGGCAAGAAACGGTGGATTCACCGATTCCCTCAATTTAATTGAATTCAGATAAAGTTACAGTGGTTTTTAAATCTAATGAAAAAAATGTGACAGAAACAAATGTGGAGGTTTGCCAGGGATGCTATGACAAATACCACAGAAAAGGTTTGCTAAAACAGGAGGTATTTATTGGTCCACAAATTTGGAGGCTAGAACTCCAAACCCTGCAGTGTTCTGGTGGTGGCTCAATCTCTGCCTCCATCATGTGACCGTTTGTCTATTTCTGTCTCCTCCTCTAGTTTCTACTCCTCCAGCTCTGCATCTCCTTATAAGAACTCCATTCATAATGGATAAAGGCCCACTCTAATAAGTTTGTCATCATCTTTACTAATAGTATATTCAAAGATCCTATTTGCAAAAGAGTTCACACCCAGAGAACTAGAAGTTAGGATTTAATGTCTTTTGAGTGGGACATCATTTGTTTCCATACACCAAGATTTTCACAACTTAGCTAAACTATTAAAGATAAATTTTTTTGTTATGATCTACCCATATAGAAAAATGCCAAAACAAAGTGTTTATAATATTGCTAAAGTTGATCCATATAGGGAAAAGATTTATTGAGAAAAAGCAAGTTTTATATTGTGTTAGAAGATCAAGTGAAAAATAAAACTTTATAAAGATATAAAACCATATTTTGACTGGAATGATAAAGAATCTGTAAATATGCTAGAGATAATTTTAACTTTAAAAAAAAGGCATTTATAGAAATGGCCAGGTGTGGATATGTCATTCAATTGAATGTGCTTAAGGGAATAAAAGATAAGAAAAAAATGCAATTAATTCCTTTGGAAATTCTCCAGAGCATTTATTTGTTTGTTTTTTAAATAATCTATTTTCTAAATGTGCCATATAACCACAAGGAAAATTAAATAATTTGCCAGGTTGCACCTCAACGATAAAGAAAACTATGGATTCTACTGGAAACTAATGCAATAAAAAAGCTATAAAAAGAGATGAATGAAGTAATACAACAAAATTTTAGGTAAAATTGAATAAATTCAACAAGTAGATAAATGGACAAATGAAACAGACAAAATGAAATTGAATCAGTAATGACAGAATCACTAGTGAGTGAATTGAATAAGTGTTGAAAGAATCTTTTGCTTAATATGGGCAAAAGTTTAGCAAACTAATAACACACCAAAAGAGGCTAGAAACATGGGACACATGGTTGGTATATTTTTGGAAGAAGATATTTTATTCTTATTTCAAAACATTTAAAATTTAATTCAATGGACTTCCTATGTGTAGGTCTCAATATTTCTATGTGAATCTTTCTTTTCTTCTTGGGATAACAAGACATAGTCCTTATTTCCATACTCAATTCCATCTAATTATAAAAAAGAAAATGCAAATATTTTTATTCTTGGATGTGTTCTTTAATCTTTCAATCCACATTCTTTAGTAATCAGCTCTTTTTTTACATCACCATGACACTGCAGTTACTGTATAAAACCTTGTAACCCTCTAGCAAAGATGTGTATAAAGGTCTGAGTAACATGTCATAGATCATGTCATAATTAAGTTCAATTCCTAATCACCCATCAGAGTTTCTGGCATGAGTAGGTCTTCAGTACAATATTATTAAATAATGTATATATACGATGAATATGTTAGTGGTTATGACATTTAATGGAGGTTTTACTATTTTCTTTAGATGAAATATAAATGTAATTGTTTTTATGAGGAGTAGTATAATGATCAGAAATGGACTGGAGATAAAGAATTTAAAAAATTGGTCCTAATTTAAGAGTGACTATTCAAAAGAACACCAATTTATTGACTATATCTAAACTTACAATATATTTAATACTTAATTGTTTTTCTTTGACAAAATTTGGCAGTAAATAAAAATTGCATTATAAACAATACAGGAGTGCCATAGTGTGAAAAAAACGTTCTGATATGAATAGATAATACAAATAACAAAATGTGAGTCTTATTTAGTTATTTCTTGCAATATTCTAATGCTAGTTCATTGCTCAGTGGTCTAATAATTTACATACATTATACCTGTTTAACCCACAAAGCAATTGTGAATAGTAGTTACTATATCCATCTCATAGATGAGGATGCACATGCATGGGGTCCCACGTTTAGAAGGGGCATCCTGTCAGAGTCCAACTTTATGTCTTCCCATCACAACATGTGCAGCATAACATCCCGTTAAGGTTATTGTCTACTCAGCAAAACCTTTCATGATAAAGTAGAAGACAGATCCAAGTTGAATCTTTATTCACCATCCTGATGTCCATATTGAGTAAACTGGTTGGCGGCATCCTCTACATTGTTTTACATTAAGTCATTTGTGTTATATATAAACAATGTATGAATTCCAAAGAATCACATAGCTAGATTTGTATCCAAAACATGTATCCTGCCTTTCACCTTAATATATTATGGATCTTTTGGAGTTTTTAAAAGAAAGAACCTCTACTGAAGTAAACATTTTTCTTAGTAAGCTCTTCTTAGTCTGTATGGTCTCTTCATGCTCCCTAGGAATCTCAGAGAATGTAGTTTTTGTTTCACCCTAGACTGAGCTGTCTGAACTCTTAAATGTAGCTTCCTAAGATATATTGGGCATTGCCATTATGCTATTCATCTACTCTCTCTACAACAATGCCCTGAGTACAAACCTTGTTTCTTTCTTACTTACCTGAACATTCTTTGTCCATGTTCTGTTACCAACTGCATTCTCTCTCCAGGAAGCAGTTCTTTGTGCAGTGAATATCCTTTGTGCTGCTGTGGTGGCAGAAGCACAGTGAGCCATAAAACTATAATTTAAGAACAATTATAAATGCTCTATATTTTTCCCTGAGTCCTTATAGATGAGGTTTCTGAGATTTTGCTAGCTATGTTTACTGGGTAATATTGAGAAAGAAAATGTCAAATATAATGTGTACTCTCTTGTAACTTTCTCAGGGAAGCATTAGGACTCCATTTTCTTCATTCTTATTGCAACTTTTACTTGCCCTAATATAGGTTTCATCATAATTAATTGTATATTATTATTTCCTTATTTATTTCCCCATAGGAGTGTAAGACCCTTGAAAGAAAGACTCTCTCTGTCTTGTACACATCCATTGCACTGATGTGTACAAGATGACCCTGATCGACATATTTAGGGAATGAATGAATACTTTTAATAATGGAAAGCTCTAAGGAATGGATTTCTAATCTTGAAATATGAATCAAATTAAATCATATATTACTTTTGAGAAAAACTACAGAAAAATCACATCCCAAAGGACAGTAAGTCTCTAGAATTCTCATTTTTTGTCCTGCCATACCTAAATCAACACATTTATTGGCCCTTCAAAGAAGTGCAAATTAAGCAATTCATCTTTTCTAAATCCCTTCAGGAGTTGGAAATAGACCCTATTTTATTAAATTACAAAATGATCGCCCAGATTCTTATCAGATTATTAAACAAGGGCAAATGAATGCAAGAAATTTTTACTTATTGAGAGTGCTAATATGGTATTATAGATTAACTAAAAAAGAAAAGCAAAATAAAACAAACAATAAGTACTTTATATGAGAAATTAAATTGGAAAAATATTATCTATGTGTTTTAAGTAAGTATTCTAAAATAAGCTTTATGTATCAAAAACAAAATAAAAGTGACTATAGAGTAAAAATATTGTAAGCATAGATATATATTCAGATTGATATTATAATTTATAAAAAATCAACTCAAACTACGGAACTCTGTAACATATACAAAGAAAGAAAAAGCTGTGAGAAACATGCTAGATCAAACTAGCAGTAATAATTTCCAAATATCATTTTTCAAAAAACACTCTTCATAAACTATGAATTGGAGGGACCTTTTAAAAAAGGATACATGATAAAGTTAAACAAAACTGACCTCACACTTTTCAATTGTTGAAAAAATATTGACTGAATTTTTTGTTATTATTTATGTATTGGCTACAGATATGATACACTTTAAGTTACATCTGCATTATTAAATTTTCTCTCTGTCTTTCTAAAATCTAGCTTGTTAAAAATGAACAATAGCTCAAGACCTGTTTTTAGGGATTGGCTATTTCTATGCAGAAAATATGCATATCATGGTTGATTTCAGGCTACCAATGTGAAGGCATTGAACACAAAGCTGGGAAGAGATACACAGTAGCACACCACTAGGCAGCATTTTGAGGACTTAGTAAAACTGACAAATAATATTAACAAAATATAGTAAAATAATTAAGAAGTAGTGAGTTTTTAGTATTTATTACATTTTTTCTTAATATATTTAATTACAGATTTACATAAATTATTTTTTCAATAATGGCTTTGTTTAACAACTTGCTCACAATATTCCTAACATTTTAACAATAAGCACTTGTGAGCTGGTAAAGCTGACTACAGCTTTTTTGGGTTTTATACAGTAGAAAATCAGGATTGGCCTATACTGATAGAAAGATATTGGTGTTCCACTAAAGAATTCTCAAGACCTTGATGAAGAAAGTATCTTATGGACCCTCTTAGGACAGCAATAGTGGATAGATCTGTGAAGGATAATAGGTCCAGGCCACTATATCTGTTTCAACCCAAGATGTACTAACAGGGACTGGATATACCCTCCTGGCTTAATTTAAAAACTCAACAATAATATACGAAACAACATGTTTCATGGCAGAGTACTTCATGCAATGAAAGAAAAGCATCTCTGAGAGACAGTAAACAAATAAGGTGATGTATGCAATTGTCCCAGATTTCAACCTAGATAAAGTTTTCAGATCACGGTATAGAGAGAGGTAACTCAGATAGAGGCTGCAGTTTCTCAGAGTTGGAAGAGATGGAGATGAGAATCCAGAGAAACCAAAGCAACTAGATTTCCTTGTACAGAGAGAAGAGAGCTGCACAGAGAGAGCACCGTGGAGATCTGCCCAGGCCCCTCCCAAGTATTCACTTGAGCACTAATCAGTGCATCTGTGAGGAAATTATGGATGACCAGAGAAGGGTCACCTGAAAAAATTAGAGGGAATAGTGACTGCTGCTCACACAGGGCCACAGAAGTTTCTATTCCCATTAGTCAGAGGGGATAATGTCATTATTCATGGAGAATCTATTACAATACCAAGAAGAGTCTTGCCACCAAAGTTGGAGATAAATTAGTTTTAGACTAAAAGGACTCACCTAAAAAAAATTTTAAAAACAAAGCTCAAAAGAATCAAATTGTTTCTTAGTAACTGAACTGTGTTCCATAACAAATCTCAAGAATATTTATAGGAATATATGTCCAACACTGACAAGGTAAAATTCTTAATGTTTGGCATACAATAAAAATTACAAGGCCAGGAAGATGAAGGAAGCAGAACCCACAATGAAGAAGAAAATAAATTAATCCAAATGACCCCAAAGTGATAGATACTTAGTAAACAAGGTCATTAAAATAATTACAATTGTATTCAATAGGATGAGGAAGGTACAGGAAAAATTGACTATTTTAAATGGAGACATGAAAGATATTTTATAAAAGAATCAAATCATAATTCTAGAAATGGAAACTAAAACATCAATTATGATGTTTTATGTGAAAAATAAACTGTATGGGGTTAATGGCAAGTTAAACATTGAGGAAGAAAATATTAGCAAACTTGAAAGAATAAAAATAGAAACAATTCAAAATGAAACACAGATAGAAAAATACCTTAATATTTTTTTTTTAAATAACAGCAGTGAACTGTGGCATAACTTTAAGCTTGTATATTTGGAGTTTCTAAGGGAAAGGAAGGGTTGACAAATGATGACTGAATTTTATTTTATTTGAAGAAACTATAAACCAACAGATCCAAATAAATAAGTAATAAATAAATAAACCCCAAGCACAAGAAATATTTAAAAAACTACACAATGGCATAGAATAATCAAACTGCTCAAAAAAGCAAGAAATAGAATAATCAAGAATCTAGAGGGGGAAAACAGCCAAGTTTTCTCTGGAAGAATAAAGATAAACATGACAGCAGATGTCTTTTCAAAAACAATGCTAGTGGGAAGCAGATGTGGCTCAGGCAACTGGGCTCCCACCTACTACATGGGAGGTCGTTGGTTCAGATCCTGGTACCTCCTAAAGAAGACAGTGAGCTGGCACAAGGGGCAGGTGCAGCAAGCTGACACAACAAGAGACACAAGAAGAAAACACGTAATGAGAGACATAACAAAGCAGGAAACAGAGGTTCCTGGTGCTTCCTAAAGGAGACAGCAAGCTGACGTGATGGGCAGGTGTGGCAAGCTAACACAACAAGATGACGCAACAAGAGGCACAGGGGGGGAAAACAAAATGAGAGGCACAACAAAAGCAGGGATCGGAGGTGGCTCAAGGGATTAGGCACCTCTTTCCTACATCAGAGGTCCCGGTGCCTCCTAAAGAAATAAGGAAGACGAACAGACACAGCAAATGAAAAACAAGGGGATAGGGAGAAATAAATAAATTAAATTAATCTTTTAAAAAAACAAACACAATGCTAGCCAGGTAATTGTGGTGCAACATCTCTACAGTAGGAAAGAAAAGAACAACAAAAACTGCCAATCCAGGATTATTTACCAGAGAAATACTTTTCCAAATCAAATGTGAAATAAAGACTATTTTAGACACAAAAGCTGAAATAAATCATCTAGCACACCTGCATTATAAGAAATGTTAAAGGAAATCTTTCAAACAGAAGGGAAATTATACCATATAAAAACCTGAATCTACATAAAGGAATGAAATTGCATATACATGGATAAAAATGTCTACTACAACAGTCCTATCTCCTGAAGGCTTTCAATTTTATCTTATGTTATACCATGAAATTTCTTTCACCTCAACTTTATTTGGCATGGGCCCACAATGAATGAAGGTTATGATCAACTACTGGACAAAATCTTAAATCAAAACCCAACTGCTTTATCTGGCATGTTCAATTCAGAATCTCAGGTAGTCAATCATGTAATTAATAGATTCTAAAAGCCATTTTTCTACCTTCTACTTCTAAGCCTGAAGAATCAATCACTACAAATGGACTCAAATTTTTGTCAATATAAATTAGCAATATTCTGAAATTTCCTTATTATATAAACCTCCCCTTCCAGGCTTTGAAAATTTGACTAACCCTTAAAACGTCATGGTTACTGAAATTTATGACAGCTGAAGTTCAAGACTCAGAAAATGTCAAATGACCTTGAAGGTAAGACACAGGAAAGATATCTCCATAGAAACTGTTAAAGGTGCTGCTTCTGTCACTGCCATTACATCATACTTATCCTAGGATATATGCCAAGTTAATCACTGGTTCACAATTTCTCACAAAGACATGGGGAATTATCTTTAGCGCTTGAAAAACATCTATGTAACAATTTCTAGGTGCAAAATATACAGAAGTCCATTTAATTATAGAATTTAAGCCTAAGCAACCTATCTTCCTGGGAGTTGCATGAGAAACTATGTGACCCAGTTTTAACTTCAATAGCAGTAGTCAGGGTACTGAATTCCTATTTGTTTAGAGTTACAAAATTATGAATTAATGGGAATCTGAAAATAACATATGGGCCCCTTAGGAATAAAATTAAGGAAAATATGTTAATAAAACAATATGATTTTTTTAATAAAATCTAGGTAATGGAGAACTATACCATGACTTATTTTTATAAACAAGCCCTTTATCACAAAATTAATTTTAAAAGTTTCTTTTTGTATTTCAAACCAAAACCTTAGCATGATAAGAAACTTGATAAACTCACTACAAAAAAAACAAATGGATGAATAAACAGATTAATATGACCAAGATACCATTGATAAAAAGAGGATTGAAGGAAGTCTTGCACATTAAGTTAACAAATTATACTAGAAAAATAAGTATTGGAAATTATTTTGTGGCATTAGTGGAAACTTAAGCAAAGCAATTAAATAGTTTATAATTCTTAGAAATAGACAATGAATTCTACAGAAATGTATTGTGTGATTAAAGTGGAATTTCATATTCAGAATATAAATATGAGCTTAACAATACTGTTTGGAAATTTGGCCAAATATTTAGGAAAAATAAACATGTTACACATCTAATTCACATCTCAAAGTAACATAAATTCTGGAATAATTAAAGGCTAGATAAAAAGCTTTTGCATATAAACAATAAAGTATAGAGATGAATCACAATTTCAAAATATATTGCTATTTAAATGCTTCCTGTTGTTCTTACTGTTTAAGTATTCCATCATGGATACAGCATCTGCCATTTATCTGATTACCTAATTTAAGTCCATTATTAAGTGGACTTCAAAATATGAACTATTAAGTTCATTGGTGTATGTGTTCTAGTCGTTAAGAAGCTGAAAATTTTCCAGAGTTGGCCTACATATTTCATTGAATCTTATTTTAATTTGCCAAAGGCTGCTGATGCAAAATTTTATAATGGGAAATTTATTAGGGGTAAAAGCTCATAGTTCTGAGACTGTGAAATGTCCAAATCAAGGCACAATCAGAGATGCTTTCTCACTAAGGTTGTCTGCTGGCAGATCCTGTAGTCTTACCATGGCAAAGTTGCCATGGAAAGACTACCATAGCCATGGCAAGGCACGGTGACAACTGATCTCTGCCAAGGTCCCTGCCTTCCCCTCAAGGCTCACCATCTCCCAGAGCTCAGCTGTGGACAATCAGGCATATGTCAGGGCTCCTCAGACTTCAGCTGCTGTATGGGCCTCTTTCTGTGACTTTGTGCTCTGCTGATTCCAGACTCTGGGACCTCTCTCAGCTTCTCTGGGCTTCTCTGTCTTCATGCGGTCTTCTCTCTCAAATGGCAGGGTCAAAATGGTGCTTTCCTTTTTCTCTGTGTCTCTCTGTGTGTCCTCAGTTTATATAATACCCAGCAAGAGGGCGGAGAACCAACCTGAGTCAGGCCTCACTGAGGTAGTCTAATTTACATTGAGTGATCTAATTAAGGACCCTTAACTGAATTTAATGCAATCAAGGGGTCTCAAATCCACAAGAATGGATTAGTTCAAAACCATATTTCCTGGGAGTCACAAAAGAACTTCAAAGTGTCACAGATCTCAAATGCAAAGCACATGACTTTGATCACATACTCACCAAAATAACAGAGATGCTGGTTTTTAACAACTATACTTATTAGGAATACATGGTGTATTAGTCAGTCAAAAGGGGTGTTGATGCAAAGTACCATAAATCTGTTGGCTTTTATAAAGGGTATTTATTTGGGGTAGAAGCTTACAGTCACAAGGCCCTAAAAAGTCCAGCTCAAGAAAGTACCATAAGAGGTACTTTTTCACCCAAAGTCATTTGCCATGTGTTGAAGCAAGATGGTGGGCAATGTCTGTGAGGGTTCAGCCTTCTTCCTCCCTCTTAAGGCTCCATGGTTCTTCCAATATCAGCTATAGGCTGGCATAAGACTCATCTCTCTTGCCAGGGCTCATTTCTTTCTGGACTCTGCTGCCTTATTCTCTTCATAAGGTCAGCTCTGAACTACAGGGCAAATGGCTCATCTCTCCCCAGGGCCTTTGCCATGTCTATGGAGCTGTCTCTCTTCCTCGCATTCTTCTCTGTGTCTACTTCTGTGTGAGAGTCTGTTTTATCAGCTCACCAAGGGGGCTGGGACTCAACACTATGTCGCACTCTAATGACGTGATTGAATCAAAACCCTAGTCTTAACATAATTTAGTCAGCTGTCTCAGCTGAATCTAATACAATCAAAGGGTATCATCCCCAGAGGAACAGACCAGTTTATAAACATAATCTCTCTTGTTGGAATTCATAAGTAATCTCAAACTGCCACACATAGGCAAATTTGCTTGCTATTCCATATGGCCAAACATCAAATAAGAGACTTACATATTAAGATAATAAATAATGCCATATTGTTCATTACAGCATATATACAATGTTTAGGAAACAGTCTGAGTAATTTTTAAAATTACATTGAAATAATATGGTAATCCTGTAGAACCTGACTGAAAAACCTGTATTATTAAAATATATTTTAAAAAGCTTACTTTAAGCAATGGAAAGAGGAACACACTGTTATCTTTTCCTATTTTCTTTGAAAAAGGTAATCTAAAGAAAATAATTCAGTTTTCTCTTCTCTATGTTAAGCTTTATTTATCATAATTGTATCATCCTAGACATGAAATGCAGTGACAGTAGATATCATGTAAGAACATTTTACTCTTAATCTAGAACACAAAAAGAAGAACTTTAAGGAAGGAAATAAGCTTTGACATTTTCATCAAGTCAAAACTGTAGGTAATTATTTTAAAGTAAGTCTTTTTTATTTTAAAACTGAAGGAGGAAAAGTGGCCATAATTATTCTGCAATGGAAATATAAAAATAGTACAGACCATAATTCCAGCAGTTATCAATTCTTTTTTTTTCTTTGTGATGCAGAAGGAACTTAGCAAATAAGACATTTAAGTGAAAAATTCAACTTAATACAAAGAGCTAAGTGAAAATCAAAGTATCATATAGAACCTTCCAATAACGAACTCTAATTTGCCTGTTTTGCTATATAGTATTCTTTCATATATTAGAATTTAATTAAAATGTGTGCCTAAAAATTCCACTTCTAGTACATAGAAGAAAGTTTACATTTTTCAACTTAGTAAAAAGTAAAATTGCTTGTGAAATGGTGAGCCACTATCAACTTCATCACTGCACACACACACAACAACATGGTTTAATTGTAATTCTAATTAGTGTCTATTCCATAGAGAACAAAACATCCTTTTTTAAAAACAAAATACTTACTTAGAGACATTTAAAGGTTTAAGATAAATTGGGTCTCTATCTAGATCCAGAATTTGAGGGTTTATAGTAATTTTAGTGAGTAATTATTTTCTATCATCATATTTTCTCTTTAATAAGACTTTCCCCTCATAATTTTCTTTAATCATCAGATAAAAAATTGCCCCTCCTCTATTACATATTCAAGAGAGAATCATTATATGTACTTTGAAAATATCAGATAAATCTCTTTGGATCCTTAAGGCAATTTAAAAGAAGACACCGATAAGAACAGATTGTCAATTTAATACTTTATGGGAAAATATAAGTCTAGAAAAAGTAGTGCTGGCAATAATAATAACTATAGCAATAACCTCTACTTTATTTTTTCTGAAACCAGAATAGAATTTCCTTTAAAGTCTGAAGAACAGTCCTGTAACTTTCTGTAATTTCATACTCTTAAATCTGGTAACCACACAATTCAAACTGAATTTAAATTTATCTTTAGATGTATTTATTAATGGAATCAAAATGACCCATAACCAAATGGACTCATCCAGACCAAAAAGCTATGCATTCAAGATGTTTGCTGTACTTATTGTAGGGGTCAAAAATGGGGTAAAAACATTTATATATTAAGATATGCCAAATATACAGATCATATGCACTAAATTAGAGTTGAAAAGACATGGATTGAATTTCTGAATTTAGTTCCATTGAAAAGAGCAATAAAACTATTGTTTTTCTGGTTATAATACCTAACATTTTTGAGGGTTTACTATATGCCAGATCCTATTGTTCATATCTTATGTGTTTTAGCTTATTTAATCCTCACGTCCCCTACGACTTAGTGCTAGTATTATTCATCTCAATTTACTGATAATAAAGCTGAGGCACAGAATATAAATTGCTCAGAATAACAGCTACTAGAGGGAAGAGCTCAGATTCACACACAAGCAGTATGGCTTGAAACTCAACCAACTTTCCCTATACTAAAAGTCACTCAGGAAACTATGTTCATCTCGATTCTCTCCGTGGATCTTTCATGACAACTATTTTCCCAGTAATTGGTTGGGTTTAAGATAACTGTGTCTTTTAATATATTCCAGTGCCAAATAAAACATTTTACTTTTATCTGTTTCATATATCTCTATTTTAAAATTGGGAAATAACCAGTTAGGTACTCTCCATTTTGGAAAAATTGTTGAGCTTATATGATATGAAAGACACTCTTTAGAATAGTGAGGAAACAAAACTAGTAAGTCCTACTACTCTCCTGGAAGGTTTCAGAGACTAGTGTGGCAAGTTTTTCAATCAATTTTGAATGTCCTCCCCATGTTTTAACACCCATTTTTTGATGAAGCCTTTTTGACTCACTTACACCATTAATTCTTGTCTTATTTTATTGAAGTATTATTTTAGACATGTATGTTTTATGTTTCTTAAAAATAATAAATGTTGCTGTAATAAATTAATTACTTTAAACAGTACAGAAATATATGAAATTAAAACAATAACAATAATAATAATAATGCCTTCCTTTATCTCTCTTCCCCTCTCTTATTCTATCTCCCTGGAGATAAAATCTGCTCACAGGTTAACATGAATTCTCATAAAAAAATTGAACAACCAACAAAATATTACAGAGCTTTACATTTATGCACAAACATGCATCTATATTAGTATTTGTCACAAAGTTGACAATTGTTGATGTACTGGGAAAAGTCTAAACTAGAAGTGAGATCAACTAAACTTAGGAATGATCTTCAGGTTCCTAAAGGAGAGGTTTACACTTAACATAGTGTGTATATCAGTCACAGTTTCATTCAAACACACATACACATTTTGACTTGAACTGAAAACAGAACTGACTTTAATATCTCCCTCTCTACAACTACCTGCAAGGAGATCTGGAATAAGTTTTTTAATTCTCCATATTTTGACTTTCCCATTTGGGAAATGATGATAATAGTTTTTATGTAAAGGGACCTTAAATAAGGATATTCTTACTTGTAAACTTCAAAGACCTCTACAAATTAAAAATTATACAAATACATAGTTTTAAATTTGATATTCCATATTAAAACATAAATGTGAAATTATGTATATATATAATTCAAAAATTAGTTGCAATTATGGGAATAGCTAGTATATACAACAGATATCTGTCTTTACCTAGATAAGCCATGCGTAGATACAAAGTAAAAACTTTGCAATGCTTAGTGAGCAGGTGTAGTCCAATGGTTGAGTGCCTGCTTCACATGTTTCACTCTCCGGTACCTAATAAAAACAAACAAACAAACAAACAAACTTTGCAATGCCTTTATTTTCCAATATACAGGGCATGATATGGTAAGCCTAGAATATTTTTAAATAAAATGTTGTTAATCATTTATGGAAATTTTAAGATCGGTACATCATCGGTATAGAAACCTGTCCTCGACTACTAATCTTGGTCTGCTAATTAATTCAAAGTCATTTTCTATCATAGTGCCCCATGTATTCCAGGATTTTTTGTTCGTATTTTTAATGCTGAGTGAGTTTTGGACTACATTATAAAACTACAGTATAGGCGAAGTTCTTCAAAGATTGTACTCTTCAATCAGGTCATATTCTCACCTTGTGATCATTAGCAATTTCACAAAACAGTAATGCCTAATGTTAACTAAAATATTTGATTTATTATGTATGATCATTATTTAACAGAATTTTACCTCTGTATTTCATAGTAACAGGCATATATAGGTAGATAACATTTGATAGTGTTAGAATTAAGATTCAGCACAATGGCGAATAACTCACAATTGAGATTATGCATCCATGTCTTTCTATTCTTCTCTCACAATTATATTTAGCTCCTATAAATGTCATATCTGGAAAGATATTTTTGAGGTACAGTTATTATTCAAAATCTACTTGAACTGACATATCAACATTTGTATTTTTTCTCTAAGGTTAATGAATATTTACAATGTTAATCAAGAATTGATATAATAATTCAGGGAAAATCCAGCATACATTTATTTTTTTTCCTTTGAATAATCAAGATTTTTGCTAACATTCATCAAATTTAAAAGGTAATCACAGCACTATTTATTTCTCACAGCAGAACATCACAGACTTGAAAATTAAGGGAACAGTATGAGGAAATTCTTCAACTCTAAACTCACTAAAAATCAACAGTAAGGAAAAGAAAGCATTTTCTACAATAGAGAATGAGTGAACTCTTCCATTTCCATATTTATTTAATAAGCATATATTCAGCATTTGCCTTGATTCAGGCCCAGTTAGATACCTGGAACAAAAAGGATGACTTAGAACTGGCCCCTGTCCTCATAGAACAAACTGCCCTGAAGACAAACTGAAATATTAAGAAAGCATATTTTAAAACTCTGAAAACTAATTTAATAGCTCAAAGAGGTAGAACCGAAAAAGAAACAAGTTAGAGCCTTGAGTGTTAGAGAAGACTTCCGCATATTTCAATTTTAAAGAAGAGTCCAAACTTCTTTTAAGAAGTATTCCATGTGTTAAAATATTTGAAAGTTTTACCTAAGCCAAAAATTTTAATCACTTAATCTTTCTAATAGTTTTGTTTCAAAGCTTAAAGATGTTTCCAATAGACCATGATAGTGATAACAGCGAGGAAGAGATATTCTCTGGGTGTTTCTTTCCAGCTCTTCATTATAAACAAATAACATTCATTACTTGCTTTGTATTTCACTATATATTATGTTCTTTAGACAAGGAGACTCTCCATCCAACCTAAGTAAAGTGCTTGGTGGACAAATAGAGAGATAAGAAAGACCTAATGATAGCTGACAATGAAGACTAGATTTTCTATGAGGAACCAAAAGTTAAACTCTAGTCTAAATTTATTTATGAAAACCCTGTGAGACAAGGTATTTGTCTGTTTTTAATTTTATGAAGGGTTTGCTGTTTTTATGTTCTACACCTCGCCCTTCTTTTCCTTATTACTGATTTTAGTTTCAGGATACAATAATCATACATGAACATTTAATAAAATTTAGAAAAGACAATTCAGGTAACCAAAATAACTTTTAATCATACCATGATGCCTGACTTCTTTGTGCACTTTCCACATTTTAGTTTTTTATACGTATAATGAATAGAGAGAAGTAAAATAAATGCTGCTAAAAATCTCTTTCTCTCCCATTATTCTGCCTCCTTTTCAGCAGTGCTATAGGAAATAAAGGTAGGCATATTTCCATTAGGAAGAAGTAACTGTGCCTCAAAATTTGATCTTTCCCAGGATGTAAACATAAAGAGAATGTCGATATTTCATTGTGCTACTAAAAGCTAGAGAATGTGGAAAGTATTAATACATTCTCGGATTCAGAAAGATCTCACCCTCCTCACCCTGGTTTGCATTGGAGGACTTGAGAGTGCTGGATTTCTCTCCATGAGGATGTGAAGGATTTCTGTTCTCGGTTTGTTAGCCGAGGAAAAGGATGGCAAGATGGCAAGAGACCAGTGCTCTAAATGGGGAAGAGTTAGGGAGGTATGTTCAGTGTTGTGACCACCCAAATTCACAAAATACAGTCCAGCACTAGGACTTTTAAAAGGTGCAGGGTAGAACATTCTGTGAATATATGTACTTCATTCACTACACTATCACAACATAAATAATTTATTTTACATCCATTAAGTAAAGAAAGCATTTTCACTTCAACATTAAGTCATGAATCTGCATATTTCTCTTAAAATAATTTTTTTCCTGGAGTTATAAAAATGCAACATTTTAAATGTATTTAACCTTTCAATTATAATTTGAATATGTGTTCTGCATATGGCTTATTTATCTTAATAGATTGTAACACATTGATTTGTGGTATTTCATTTTATTCATTTATAGCTTTATAGCATCTAACACAGCAGCTACACAAGGGATATACTCAATAAATATACCTTGGATTTTGAATTAATCAATGAATATTTATACCAACTTTTAAGTGGTGCTATTTTTTGTACTTGTTTTCATTTTTTAATGAGATTTGAGCAGATGGTTATGGGTCTATTAGTAATTTTTATTAAATTTTAATCCCCTTTGTGCTTTATATATGCATGAAACGTGGTGATGGTTTCCACAATTATATTCACTGTCTCTTAAAATAAAAAAAAATTAAAATTGAAGTGTTAGGTCAATTACATTTTGAGACACTTGTTTTGGATTCTTTAATCAAATAAAAAATTGTCTTAGAATATTGCTAGTAAATCAATTCTTTTCTGTTTCCAGGGAATTACCACATTTTGTCATTTTGTGAGATAAATATTTAGTTCTTTGGAGAGAGAAAAGATATATATTTGAAACCTCAATGAGCCATAAATCACAGGATACAAATTTTATGTGACATAGTACAATGATATTTTTGATCAAACTGTGAAAAAATAAGTAGAAAAAAATAATTGCAATTGTCTTAATCATAGGTTCACACTTTTATTTCAATTCCAGATAATGCATATGCTAAATAAGAAAATTCTGTTCATCCTATAATATTTCAAAGGAGTTTATTGTGAAAAAAATTTGGATTGAGCATGGATTTGCAATTTATGAATAAACAAATGTTAAAACATTTTTAGGGCATTCCAAAAGGAGGCTGTATCAACCACAGATCAATCTTTAACATTCTGAAATGAATTTTCAGAAGGACCAGAGAGTGATAAGTAAATTCCTCTGTTGCAATGTAAAGCATTGATATTAGATTTAAAGAACTTTTCTGATGGGAGAAATATCAGAGGATGCTTAGATCAACAAATATTGTGTCTACAGTACCAGTCATATCTAAATCTTTATCTCACCATTACAGTGTATTTTGGACTGATCATATGTGGGTTTCAAACTGTGTTTACATAGTATGAGGATCTTGGTGTGCCTAATAGTTCATAATTTATATAACCAAAATCTTCATTGTCTCTAAACCCATTCTTTATTGGATGATCTGAATGACAAAATCAGACATGTCCTTAATAGTCTACATGTATTGACTTTGACTTTATATTTAATCAGTCAAATTTCTGAGAGTTGGAATATGTCCTGTCATTATCATACCTGTTTTCTTCCTACAATTTTTGTTTTAGCAGATTGACTGCCAGAAACCAATCTCTGATGAATTTACCCATGACTCATTCCCCAACATATTGATCGATCACTTGTCAAATCCTTCCTTCCATTTAATTTACCAAAATAGTGTGGTTGTGTGTTCCGTTTACCTTAGAAAGTCTGACATAATAACAAAAGAATGGAAATTAGAAATCTATTTAATCTTTATTTCACTGTGTTTTTACCATAATTGTACTATAACATTTGATTTATAAGTCATAAAACTTTGTAAATTAACAATGCTTTGATAGTTTTTTTAGATGATTACTTTCTGCATCTTTTGTAGTTCTGTACAGAAGTAGCCACATAATGAACATAAGAAAATATTCCATATTTTTATTTCTCAGTTATTTTTTTGAAAATATATTATTAAACACATAATATGCAAGAAGATAAGCTGGGTACTCCACGATTTGCCAGTTTATGTAAGAAAATGTGTGACTTCAAGGAGATATAGATGAATATTAATAGTAATGGTGATGACAATGATAATAGAACTACACATATAGCACATGTAACAGGCACTGTTCTAAGTGTTTTTCATCATAAATTTAAATGACTATATTAAGAAGTAGATTGGGGTGATATTCAAAATATTTAATAATCTCTATAATCCATGGCAGAAGCTGAAATTTTTATAGGCAGTCAGGTATGGACTTCTCTTTGTGGGTCTAGATTAGTACTGAAGCTTTACCCTCTGGAATATTAGCACTACCACCACGGATACAGTCATCTCCATTTGTCTAGTTCTGCTCTGGAGACAGTCCTGCATATGCTGACTTTCTCATGCTGGCTAGTGTCTATTAAGTTTAGAAGGCACCCTGATTGTACCTCCGATCTCTTAATGTCCTATCTACTAGATTTTAGTAACTGGACATGGAGCCTCAAAAGAACCACACAGTAACTATTTACCATCATATATGTTTCAATATTATAACAGTTTTCACAGCTTTCCAAGTGAGTACCAATGTACTGACAGCCTAGACAAAGAAGATGTAAAAAAATTTCATACAGGGTATATCAGTTCTTAGGTAAAAGAGATGATATCAGGTAAACTTTATTAGTGAAATATTTTAAATAGATGGTAGGAATTGAGCATGAATTTGCAGATTTTCATAATTTCCCTTTACAAAGATGGCGAGGAGTACAGTTCAGTCCTAGCTTTATGAGCTCTAATACAGGACAGGATACCGTGAAACAGGACCAAAAAAAACAACAACAACAAAAACAAAAAAAAAACTTCAATTTTTACTAGACATGAAGCTATGGGACTTATGAGAAGTAAGTTTGAAAATGTAAGTTAGCTCCAAATTGTAGAATACCCAAATGTCTCACAGATATAAATTGGGACATAATTACCAGCAATGGTACTAACACTATGTTTATGAGGTTGCTCAAGCATTCAACTGTAAAGTGTCAAATAGAGACAAATGAAACATCCTCCAGATCCATTATCCTTCTTTTAAATAGAGAAGCTCAACTTTCTACTCATCTATTGAGATTCTTGAATAAAATTTCAGTTTTGTTTTATTTATTATCTTCTTAAATTCCTCTTCAAATTACAAAATTAAGGATCCACTAGGATTAACGTCTCTGTGATGCTTGAAAAATAAACATAAACTTTGCATATATAATTATATATATATATATCAAATTGCACATAAATATTCAGGGAATCATTGAATGAAGGAGATCAAGAAATAGAGAATTGAAAAGATGTGGAAAAGATGAAAAAATCTGGCAATTGAGAAAATTCATAGGGGAAGTCATGAAGTTAGGATAAAAACAATGAAAAGAGAAAAGAAAGTGACTGATTTGTACTTAAGGTACTTCAAAGAAGTAGATGATATTAAGCATCATATTAGAACTGAAAATATAGGATTGGATATTGTGGTTTAACAAATGACACTTGAAATCATGAGAACATGAATTTGCCATTAGTAAGAGCTGAATAGAACAGGAAAGTTACCCAATTAAGCAGAACAGAACATCAAGCAAATGTCTTCAATTGAGTAGCAGTAGGAGAAATAGGAATGACTGTTAAAGGCAGAAAATGATCTGTTTCATAAAGAAACAGAAACTAGACTACTTGGACTGATATAAATCAAGGGCAGATAAAGTTTCATAAAAGTTTACAACTTGGAGAGAGGTTCTCAGTAGCTTTAATAATATACTTTAAAGATAAATTTAAAACTTGGAAAGCAGTGATAGTTTTCAAAAGAGCATTTCCACTCAGATCATGTGCAAAGAACACAGAGGCATACAACTAATGAGCTTATGGTGAGGGAGACGATGCAGAGTATAATTACTATTTTAGAACATTTGGCAAGAAAAAGAAGGGAAATAAGATTGCAATAACTTGGTAGGGTTCAAGAAAGTCATTTTTTTTTTCATTTTGTTGTTGTTTAAAAGACCACATGATAACTTAATATATTTTTCCAGCCTACTGGAATGACTAATATAGATGTAGAGAGGGGGAGAGATAAAAGATGCAAATTTGAAGGCATAATTGATGGAGCGATGTCAATAGTGTTTGTGAGGACAAGGCATCAAAGACACAAGTGAAGGGTTATTTTTGGCAAAAAGGAAAAAAATTATATGTTTAATGAAGATACATAAAATTTTATATGCAGGCATCGATTTCAGTAAATTAGAAGAGATAATCTGCTGACAAAGTGAAGAAGAATAGCATATAGTTAGAAATTTAGGATACCTGGAGATGTTTTGAAGCAGTATCTATTCAGCAATAACATTTTGAAAAAATGATTAATGATCAATATTGCGAAATCTCCATGTTAGCATGAAATTGATGATATAGTTATGTCATGTAAAAAAAAAAACCTGAATTTATTTAAAGAGAGACATTATTTGAAAAGATTATTGAGGTAGGAGTAGGTGGACCATTGCAATAAGTGTAATGGTACTGCATTAGGTAAAAGTATCTGATTGTAATATCTGAAAGTGTTTCAAAGATTAGGTAGAAAGGTTTTTTCTTTTATATGGAGGTATAAACAAAGCTAGAAAGGATCAGGTAAGAGTGTGGGCCGAGTCGGTGGCATGATGAGATAGTTGATCAGAGAATGTTTTTCTCCAATATCAATGGCTTGTCAAGAAGGGTGATTAAGGGACTTCCAGGGAGAAGGCATAGGAGTAGGTAGGCTGGGCTCAACTTACTCACAAAGACAATGGAGAAAGGGCAAAAAGCTGTTTGCGGACTATGCTTTGGGGATCTGCAGACCAGGAGAGTGAGGCACATCATCCAAGATGGCAAGGGATGGAGAGATGAAGAAGCCAAAATGAAAACCTTGAATTACTAGCCTCCATGGCTGGAAATGACAGCCATCCCCCACCCACAAGGTGAACAGCCTGGATAAAACCCAGGCTCACTGCAGTCAATAGAAGGCAACAGACATTTTCCTCCCTAGGTAGAGTGAAGGTATGGTGGAGGGTGGAGAGTGGTTTCTCTTCATTAAATTTGGTCAGCAAAGCCCCCTTTGAATCTCAGCTCTAGCAAGAGCAGAATCAAGGGCAAACTGAAATTAAAAGATACACTTCCATGGTAAGATTCTCCAAAGAATGCCATGCACTGGCAGGCCAGGAAACTCAGATAAAAAATAATGCTTTTTGGAATCTTGTTCCAGACCTCTTTGATCAGATCTGTGCTCCATTAGTGGTTCCTTGGCTCTATTATGATAACTTTAGCTGGGTAATTTTAAAAACTTTGGTTAAGTTGAACCAAAATTAAAGAAGAGCCATGAAACAAAACCACTAAGAAAAAGAGAGAAATTGATTGTTAGGGTAAATTTACCAACATATTCAGATGCTTAGACATCAGCAAAATATTACAAGCCATACTAAGAAACAGGAAGAGATGGCCCAGCCAAAGCAACAAACCAAAAACCCTGATGAGACACAGGCTTTAAGACAACTAATCAATGATAATTACACAAATCTCCTAAATCAATTCAAGGAATTAAAGGAATATACGAATAAAGAAATAAATAATATTAAGAAGACACTGGATGAGCATAAAGAACAATTTGAAAGCCTGCAAAGAAAAGTAACAGAGCTTATGGGAATGAAAGACAAAAGAGATGAGATTAAAAATACATTACAGGCATATAAGAGTAGGTCTGAAATGGCAGTAAAATAAATAAGTGCATTGAGGGCAGAACATAGGAACTTGAAAACACAGGAGAACAGACAGGAAAAAAAAATAGAAAAATTTGAACAGGGTCTCAAGAAATTGAAAGACAGCATGAAAAGCACAAACATATATGTTATCAATGTCCCAGAAGTAGAATAGAATGGAAAAAGGGCAGAAGAATATTTGAGGAAATAATAAACAAAAACTTCCCAACTGCTATGAAAGACATAAATATCAATATCCAAGAAAGGCAACGTACCCCAAACAGAATAAAGCCAAATAGTCCTACTCTGAGGCACATACTATTGAGAATGGCAAATACAAGAGCTATAGAGGATTCTAAAACCAGCAAGAGAAAAGCAAAGCATCGCATATACAGTAGCTTCAGTAAGACTAAGTGCCGATCTCTCATTAGAAACCATGGATGTGGAGAAAGTGGTCCAATGTATTTAAGATACTGAAAGAGAAAACCTGGCAGCCAAGAAATCTTTCTCCAGCAAAATTATCTTTCAAAAATGAGGGTGAGCTTAAAGTCTTCACAGACAAACAAAAACTGAGAAAGTATGTTACCAAAAAATCAGATTTACTTGAGATAATAAAGGGATTGCTATAGCCTGAAAGGAAATACAGGGCCAAGAAACTTGGAGAAGAGTGTAGAAATGAAGATTATTAGTAAGTGTAACTTAAAGGTTAAAATGGCAGACAAAAAATAGACAGTAAAAGAAAGCCAAAGTATGAAACAGATAATGTAAGTAATGCCTTTACAGTAAAAACATTGAGCATTAATGGATTGAATGCCCCAATCAAAAGACATAGATTAATAGAATGGATAAAAAATATGAACCATCTATATGCTGTCTTCTAGAGACTCACCTCACATGTAAGAACACAATCAAGTTGAAAATGAAAGGTTGGAAAAAGATATTCCATGCAAATAGTAACCAAAAATGATCTAGAGTAGCAATACTAGTAACAGACAAAATAGATTTTAAATGCAAAACTGTTTTAAGAGATGAAAGAAGTCATTATATATTAATAAAGGGGTCAATTCATCAAGAAGAAATAACTATAATAAATATTTAAGCACCTAACCAGGATGCACCAAAATACATGAGGCACACACTGGCAAATCTGAATGGAGAAACAGATGTCTCTAGTTGGAGACTTCAATACACCACTCTCAGCACTGGACAGAACATCTGGACAGAAGATAAATAAGGAAACAGAGAGCTTGAATAATATAATGAATGAACTAGACCTAAAAGACATGTATAGAGCATTACACACCAAAAAGAGTAGGATACATATTCTTTTCAAGCGCTCATGGATCCTTCTCCAGGGTAGACCATGTATTAGTCACAAGACAGGTCTCAATAAATTTAAAAAGATTGAAATTATACAAAGCACTTTCTATGATCACAATGGAGTAAAACTGGAAGTTAATAACAGAGGGAAAAATGGCAAATTCACAAATATCTGGAGATTAAACAACACACTCAAATAATCAGTGGGTCAAAGAGGAAATTGCAAAAGAAATCTAAATATCTCAAGATGAATGATAACAAGAACACAGCATATCAAAACCTATGGGATACAATAAAGGCAGTGCTGAAAGGGAAATTTATAGCTCTCAATGCTTACATTACAAAAGAAAAAGGAGGAAGATCAAAAAATTTATTAAAGAGATGCAATATGGCAGAATAGGGAATGCCAGGCTGCACTCCTCCTCCAGGAACTGTGGGAAGGGATGCAGGCTTGCCTGGCATAAGGGAAGCCACAAGTCCTTGGGGGTGATAGGAGAGGGCAGCCAGAGAGGGGAGGCCCAGTCAGCTTGGGGGAGAAGGAAACCATGGGTGATAGGGCAGGCAAACTAGCACCCAGCTGACTCCAAGGGAGAGGAAAGCTGGAGAGGTAAGCTGGCTAGGTGACCATCTCACAGCTGGGTCTAAGAGTGAGGAGAGATACCAGGTGACCAGGTGTTCATACCAGTGCCCACTCAGCTCTTGAGGGGGCAGGATCCATGAGGAAATCAAGAGTAGGGACCAGCATCCAGTCAGCTCAGGGAGAAAGGGAAGCAAGGCAGTGAGTGATCAGCCGATGGACCAGCACCCAGCTGCCTTGGAGTAAAGAAGAGCTGCCAGACAATCAGGTATGCTCCTAGTGTCCAGCCAGTTGTCAAGTGGAGGGGAGACACAGGGCTACCAGGAGTGCTGACTGGCACCAAGCAGGCTCAGGGGGAGTAGGGAACAGGGATGTGTGTGTGTGATGGGGTGGGCAGATCTGCTTCCAGCTGACTCTGGGGAAGAGGAGAGCCATGGGCCAGTACCTAACCAGCTCCAAAGAGAGGGAAAGGAGAGGAGACTGGAAGGACTGACACATATCCAGCTAGTCTCTGGGGGAGAGATCTGGCTGACAGGTGACCAGCCAGCTCCTGGGGGAGGGGAGCCATGGGGTTAGCAGCCTTATGAGAGGTAACCTAGATTGAAGTCTCTATATCTATGTCTATGTCTATGTCTATGTCTATGTCTATGTCTATGTCTATGTCTATGTCTATGTCTATATCTATATCTATATCTATCCATTTGGGTACCTATGGAGAGGCAAGCCACAGAAATGATTGATGGGTGGGCATAGGCATTCTGAGACAGTTGGTGGTGGCCTGAAAGGGACACCTGTTTTTTTTTCTCTTTCTCTCTTCCCTTCCTCTTAAGATTTTCTTTCTTTATTTTCTTTCTTTCATTTTTTCCTCTCTTCCTTTTTTTTTCTTCCTTTCTGCCACCCCTGTTTTGTCTTCATTTCTTTCTCTCTTCTCATTTATCTGGTTTACTTTATTTTAATTTAATTTTATTTTATTTTACTTCCTCCTATTTCTTTTTTCATTTTTAAAATTTTTATTCCTTTTTACTATTTTTCCCTCTTATTATTTATTTTTTCAGTCTTTTTTTGTTCTTTTTCCTTCCTGCTTCTTTTACTTTCATTTTTCATTTTTCTTTTTTCTCTTTTCTCTTTCCTTTTTGGTGAATATAATATTTTTTAAGTTGAGCACAAGCAAATACAAAGATATAAGTGGAAAAAAAGTGTTAAGAGGACACTTAACACAAAACCAAATAAAAATAAAACTCTAGACTAGAAAGAGTAACTAACCATCTGAATAAACCCATCAAGATAAACAGATGCCTAGACATCATACAATTTGAGGAGATTTTAATAAATGGATGATTGCCAAAGGTGTAACTACAGTGAAGGGTACCCCAGGGCATAGTGTAGAGAGCCTGCCTCAATCCTAAGCCTGAAAGGGTTGAGAAATTGAGTGTAGAGAACAGCTGGTAGTATCTATGACTCATCCAACCAACAGGACTAGGCATGGAGTAGAGAACCTGGGTAATAGTCTTCATGACCTCATTTTCCTCTCCTTTTTGAGCCATCCATTATACTTTCCATTCTACAACCCAACCAGAAGTCAGAGGGCAAGGATGCTTGTTGATGCATTCATATGGGCCAGCCCATCAGGGCCCACAGAAGGGTTGAGAAGGAGAAGAATGGACCTGAAAATGCAAGTATATCTCCAGCTTTTGAAACAGGGGAGAGTGAGGATTACAAAAATAACTAGCTACATTTTCATTGTTAAATATGAGTTCTGATTAAATATATTGTCTAGTTGACTCCAATGCTGCTTCACCAAACTTTCCAGTAGAACTAGAATGAAGTCAGAGGAAAAACATAAAATTGCAATATGGTTTGCAACCTAACCAGAATCTGGAAGGAATTTTCCCTGATTTTAAGGCAGGTATGGAGAGATTATGGAAAACCTAGCTCAGATTTGTCTCTTTGCACACCCAGAATTTATATCCTGAATAGAGAGAAAAATGAACAATTTGAAAACTACTTTACCCTCTATTATTTCAGGTATCCATAGCCTATATCAATATGAAATATATCCCTCTGCATGAAGAGTACAATTTTTATGACGAACATAATGGAAATATGCCAAATTAGTACCAATAAAAAGCAAATAAAACATTAGTATATTATAGTAATATGTTTTATTACATTGTAATTTATTAAATTAAATTAATTTATTATACTAATATATTTATATTTTGTAAACACAAATATGCATTTCTTGTTGAATTTATTATATATTATGTTTACATTTTGCAATCCTTATTAAATTACTATATTATATTTTAAAGTATATTTTCCTGTACTCCTCAACTTTGTAAAGATAAATTTGAAATTATATATAAAACAAATAATTTTATAGGAAAATACAAACTGCAGATTTTCACAGGTGAATTCTTGCAAAATTTTCAGGAGATGGTTCCCATTTTCATAAACTGATCTAAAGCACAGCTCAAGATGAAACACTTTCCTAGTTTTTCCTGCTAATTGCTGAGCTACTTGATTCCAAGTGCTGTTATAATTTTATTTTTTTAATTTATTTTCCATTTTCAATGAAATTTTTCATGGAAAGGGATGTAAAAGCAGGTTTTCATTCCATAAACGTGTAAATAGGTATAGCAGAGAATGATCTTTGCAAGCCTTCCTGGTACGTAGCATGGAGAGGTATGTTCATTTCCTACCTCAAAAGTCTCTTCTCCACTCACCCAACTCTCCTGAGTTTGTTATTCTAGCCATTCATCTCTTTCTATATTAAACAGCACTATCTTTGAAATGCTAGATACTTCTGTTTAATTCCCTAGACTTTGCTACTACTGAGTTGTTCATTTTCAGTTGTCCATTGAACTGAAGTGGGACAAAGTTTACAAGCCTGAGTATTAGATGATGAGTGCAAGGCAACATCTAATAGCTCCATGGGGTCTCCTCCTCATTGCTGCCAGATTAATTTTCCTTAATCACAACTTTTACATGTCTTTATGATCAAATAGATTTTCATTTCTTTAGGAGAGATGTACACATTTAACCATCTCCTACCGATTCTAGTATCAACCTTCCTTTTAAACTTTAGCTCCAGCACTCACCTTCATAATACAAACCCTCAAGCCAAACTATACATTAGTATATTACATATATATTACATATATATATTACACACATATTATTACATATATATATATATATATTAGTATAGTACATTACTCTCATTATATCCTTTCCCTTTTCCGCAATTTCCCTTGTTTTCCCTCTTTCTCTGGATGCATTTTTTTTCACAACTTTCCTACCTCTAAAAAAGTTACATTTTTGAAGTTCTATCCCAAAGTAACTTCCTTTCTAAGGTCTATCCTGGTGCACGATAAATTCACAAAAGCCAACAAGCAAAGCTCTCTTGCTTGCTCACTCTTATAAAGTCTCAAGGAATTTATCCATAAATGGTTTAAACCATGATTTTTACATTATATTTTTGCTCCTCAAATACATGCATCCCTGTAATATAAAAAAGTACTCACAGACAAAGAATATGCTTGATCCTTATTTATATTCTTTTCAATTTTACACAAAATTGTCCTAAGAAAATCACAGCAAAACAAAGAGTAAATAACAACTATTTGTTAACTAAATAAATAAAATAATTACTTGCATGTAGGGCTTTTAAGGAATTCAGGGCTATCCCTTAAGAGGTATTGTCAATTCACTGGGGGCAAACCTATTTTAATGATGCCAGCATTTTCTTTCTGCTCAGCAAAGAGATTGAATTTGGCTCTGCTTCAATAGGCTACTTGCTAATGCAAATGTAAAGCCCAAATATTATTCTGAAATAAAGAGCCAAACTGTTCTGCATGATAATGTCAAATATTGCCTTTAATGGGGGACAAGAGTCCCAAGGAAGAAAGCTGACAGACTGCTGGGTTTAGAACAACGAAGTAAGAGAGATTTTTTTTTTTTCCTCTTCCTTTTCCTGGAGTAAATTTAGCTACCTGGATTCCTGAAGGATTGAGCAGGGATAAGAATGCTTCTATCCATAAGAGAGAAAGTGCTTCCTGAAGTATGTTGGAAATAAGAATAAAGATAGTTGGTAGAAATCATCACAGTGCAGAGCAGGTTAAAGAATGTAAAACAGTAATGTCTACCAAATTGTTTTGTTATTCTCTTACAAAGTTTAAGCCCCATATATGATAAAACCAAGAAAGTATTTTGTTCTTTATATTGTTAAATTTTCTCATATCAATTCCTCTCAGCTCAAAGCCAATAAAAACCGTGGTGTCTCTGCTGATGTTCACACATGCATCCTATAACTCCGAAAATTAGAATTTGTTAATCCTTTAGATTTCCCACAACTTTCCCACAGCTTTGTTTTTTCTTGGTCTATTATTTAAGAATGTCCTTTAATTATAGCAGTTGTTTATTGCTGAATTTGTTGTTTCCTGGTGAGAACTTTTTTAAGTAATAAGACTAAGATATTTTTTCTTAAACCACTACCAATATATTTTATGAGGGGAGATGGTTTATAAATAAATACATATGTGTTTCTGTATATAAGAACTTCTTTGCATACATCTTTTCTTTTAGAATTTAAGGTGATTGAAGGCACACAATAATTACTAGGGATAATCTTGTAATAATTAGTTACTAGAAAAGATTCTGGATTCTGCCCTTTCTTTCAGCAATTATATCTAATTCATCAGGGAGTCCTGTTGAATATAATTGCAAAACATATCTTGAATCTGTTTACTTTTTTCTATTCTCACTATGCCCTGTCTAGGTCAAGCCATAATTGTCTCTCTCTTGAATTGTTTCAAAAGGTTCCTAAAATCTCCTTTCTTATACTTTTATTCCCCAATAATCTACTATATTCATGGTAGATAAATGGCCAAAGACATCATTTTTAAACATATCACTCACTTGGTTAAAACTAACATCACATTACTTTTGGAATCAAATTGTGACACTTTTCCTTGGCTTTTAAGCTTTATGTATGTGGCCAATGTAAATTTCTGTGATTGTTCTTTACCATTCTTGTCCTGCTTTACAATGTTCCCACCACTGAGCATTCTTTACTTTCATTTCTTTTCTAAGTGAACTACCTCTTCCTGCAATAAACTCTCCCTATTTTCCCTTGGATGGCTCTTTCTTGTCATTTATCTCTTATTTTAGATGTAACCTTCTAAAAACATCTTCCCTGAACATCAAATCTAATGTTGGCCACTCAAACACTCTCTATATTATCCCTCTATTTTATCTCTCATATACTATTACTGTATATACATCTCAGTTTTCAATTTAAAGTTATCAAGTGGCTACTGGTGTCATTGCCTTAGTGAGTGAGGAAACTGAAATAATTTGTTCAATATTCCTTCAAATAAATAAGAAATGACAGATTTCCTCCAGAACCCCTATCTATTTATTAATTGATACAACAGTTTTTTAATTCATATCTATTATATTAAAAAGTGAATTATTGGTTTTCTTTTGTTAAAAAAAAACCTTAAAATTTATGAATGGCCTATATTGAACCTTTGGTGAACAGATTTCTACAGATTCACTCAATTATACTCTTTAGTTAGAAATACATTATCATTGTCTTTTCAGACATAGTGCTTTTTTAAACCCCCTTATATCCCTTATTTCTAATAAAATCTGTACTCTTAGTCACACTCACTCAAATATTTAACGTGTGTCCTTCAAATCCAATTCAAATTCATATGCACCTATAATCACATAATGGCATTTTGTGAGTTTCTTAACTAACAAATTGACTAGTGTTCAAGGTCTAATTCTGATTTGGTTTTCTTTTTTAGTCATCATTATGTTGTTCACACCTGTTCATATTGTTATCTGTGGATCCAGGGAATTCTTTGAATGGCTTTTCAATACTCTCCTCTATGAGTACTATGTTTTACTATCCAGGCTCTCATCTTTAGACCTTTGAGATGATGGCAAAAAGCTCTCTTACAGAGAGTGCTGCAAGTGAACATCCTTATTTTTAACTTCTTCTGTACTGGTGAGTGGGGTTCATGGGCCCTTAGGAGAAACATGTATCTACTGTAGAGTATAAATGAAAAACTTGAAAATATGTAGAATTTTGTGCATGTCCATGAGGATTTTTCTGGGTAGTATGTTTATATACTTTGTCAAATTCTCTGAGACTAAGGATCCAAAGTGGTTAAGTACTTGGAGTCAGCATTGCTCAGTTACGGATTCTGAAAATGTAATATCTCATTATTTTAATTTGCTTTTCTCTGCTTAGTTGTGAGACTGAACATCTGCGGGTATATTTTTATCATATACATAAAACCTACTGAAAATTGACTACCTTGTAGTAAATTTGATTTAATGACTCATTATGCCACCTCTTTCTGACTCTGTGTTCTTTGAAATATGCTTCCACAGTGGGTAGGAAAAATTTCCACCAATGAGTTTGGTCATTAGACTTAATTTGGACACAATTGAATGAGAATAGTACTGATCTTGCCAGTTCTGACTCTAGATCTCATGAGGTCCTGTGTATTCTGCTTGCCTTTTTGTGCTCCTATCATCTTCAGTAGAAGGAAACATAGGTTGGTCTACAGGCCAGAGAAAGATGATGGAAGACACATGGAGCAGAGCTGCCCTGTGTAAGCTACCCCAGTCACACCAGCCTTGAGTAAAGCTTCCTTCCTAACTGCAGATTTATAAGTGAGCTACATGGACAATAGAAACATGAGTCAACTCAGATGAGATCAGCAAACCCATGATCTCAAGGCTAGTGGGACATAGAAATAAATGTTTGTTGGTTCAAGCAGCTGAGATGTAGGGTGGTTTGTCAGTCAGCAATAGCTAAATGATACTTATTGTATATCAACATGAGATGTTTGTCCTAGAAAATGAAAAATATCACTTCTAAGTTTTCAGTGAATGTTCCACTATCTATTTAGTTCATTTTATTTTGCCTGAGGAAACATTGCAGAAGTTAATTTTATATTAGGTTTAAAATATTTAGAAGTTATTTACTAAAATGTTTTAAAAAAATATTTCTAAGGATATGCTGAAGACTTAGATGTCTTTTGTCACATAGTCATAAAGGTTTGATATTTTCAAACAAACACACATACACACACATGAAAATACACAAAAACCTGATGTTGATGAAATGAAAGCTATTTGAATCCTTAAGGATTTTCATGTTGTGACTGAGAATAATCTTGACTTTTTTCTTTCACCTGAGCTGTAATGATGCAACATTAACACATGTAAAATCTAAATAATTAAAAGAAAATAATTTTAAAAACTTCCAACTTTTTAGTAAATTTCCAAGATTTCCACTGTGCAAGCAATTTCTCTTCTATCTTGTTCATTTTTAACTCTACTATTTTCAGTTTATTTTTTCCATGAGCTCACAATATTTTAAATAATGAACAAAATAATAACTCAATAATTCTTCACTATATTTTCATAGATAAAAATTGGTAATATAGCCATTTCTCTTTGGCACATGTGAAATAAAATATTACTATTGATTAATATTTAAACATATCAAAATTTTACTGTCTGGAATCTGCACATCCTAAAAAATATTGAACAAATATCTTCATTATTTACATAAATTAAAAACAGCATTAGTGACACATATTAATATTTTTAGAACTTACAATCTTCTGGAACTTTTAAATTGATAAATAACTGAGAGAAGCTGTGACACTTATAAATTGGTAAAGGCTTTCAGTAAGTTAAAACAAGAAAATATAAACTGTTGGAAATTTGGAAAGTCAACTTAAATTTAAATATTTTATTTTTTAAAAATATCAGAACTTCCTTCTTGTTGGTATCTAATTAAATATGGTCAGATTTTAAAATAACCTAGAGACAGTAGAACACCTAAGAAGAATGCTTTGGAGCTTGCTTTTTGGGACATGAATATGCATGTGCAGAAAGGAACATTTTCTAGTCCATTAATTACAATCACCTGTAAAATGGAAGCTAATATTCAATGTGAAAAAAACTTACAATCTGGAAACTTTGATGGCTAAATATCCCTTTAAATGCAGTAAATTCACAGTGTCTAATAGGAAGGCATATAAACAATAATATTTAATATACCATTATGTAGAAGAAAAAGGAATTTTGACATTTGGCTTTGTAAGTATGAGCATGTGTTTGTGTTTATTCAGTGGCTAGTAAATATTATACAAATGTATATAAATCATTGAATAAAAAAAAACATTATTCTAGTATAGTTGCTCCTGCCATTTTTTGGTTATTGTTTACATGTAAAATTGTTTTCCAACCATTCACTTTTAGCCTCCTTGTATCCCTGGGTCTAAGGTGAGTTTCTTGCAGACAGCATATAGATGGGTCATATTTCCTTATCCATTCTGCCAATCTGTGTCTCTTGATTGGAGAGTTAATCCATTAACATTCACTGTTACTACTGTAAAGGAATTACATATATTAACCATATTATCTTTAGTTTTATGTATGCCATATGTTGTTTTTATTTCTCTTCTTATCTTTTTAGCTATTCTTACACCCTCCTCCAATCCTCTTTCCCCTGTTGTTTTCCTTTCAACCTACAGAACTCCTTTTTGTATTTATTGAAGGGCAGGTTTCTTGTTAACAAACTCTCTCAATTTCTGTTTATCTGTGAATATTTTTAATTCTCGACATTTCTGAATGTCAGCTTTGCTGGATAGAGAATTCTTGCTTGGAAGTTTTTTTCTTTTAGTACTTTAACTATGTCATACCACTGCCTTCTTGCCTCCACGGTTTCATATGAGAAATCTTCACTTAATCTTATCGAGCTTCCCTTGTATGTGATGGATTTCATTTCTCTTGTTGCTTTCAGTATTATCTCTTTGTCTTGAGCATTGGACAATTTGACAAGTATACGTCTTGGGGTATGCCTGTTAGGATTTATACTGTTCAGGTGTTCTGCCCTTCCTAGACATGTATGTCCATTTCCGTCAAAAAAGTTGGAAAATTTTCAGCCATTATTTCCTCCAACACTCCTTCTGCCCACTTCACCTACTCTTCTCCTTCTGGGATGCCCATAATGCATATGTTTGTGCAGTTTGTGTTATAAATCAAGTCCCTAAGCTCTTGCTAGATTTTTTCTATCTTTTTATCTATCTGTTCTACTGTCTGTCTGATTTCAGATGTACTACTTTCCACATCATTAATTTTTTCCTATACCTGTTCAGATCTGCTGTTATGTGCTTCCAGTGTAGTTTTGATTTATTACATTTTGCCACTCATCACCATCATATCCGTTATCTTTTTACGTATGTTTGCAATTTCTTCTATATGTTCTCCTAGTGTCTTCTTAATATCCTTAATCTCTTCCTTCACTTCATTAAGTTGATTCATGATATTTGTTTGGACATCTCTGATTGGTTGTTTCATGTTCTGCATCTCCTCCTGGTTTTTAGTTTGTTCATTAGACTGGGCCATGTCTTCCTGTTTCTTAGTATGGCTTGTAAGTTTTTGTTGGTGTCTAAGTTTCTGTTTGTCTTGATAGATTTATTTGGTTGATTAGCTTCTCTTTCTTCTCTAGAGTTTTGTTGTTTTTATGTGTGTGGTAAGGTTTCACTTTGATACTTGGTTCCTCTTATTTTGTTTTCTTGCTGTTGTCTATATTCCCTTGGGATAAAAAAGAATTAAGACCACAGTAAATGATAGAGATAAGAAGAGAAAAAGAATAATAGTAATAATAATTAAAAAGTAAGAAGAGAACTACACAAGATCTAGGAAAATAAATAATTAACACATGTAAAAAATCATAAGAAATAGAGGAATAAGAATAAAAATGTGGAGTAGAAAAAATGAAAGGAGAAACAAAATAGAGAAAAATATATAGAATGTATTAAAAGGCTGGAATGATGAAAAGAGAAGAAAAGAAAAATGAAAGGAAAAACAACAAAAAAGAAACAGCAAAAAAGAAAGAAAACAGAGAAAAAGAGAGAGAGAAATAAAAACAAAAAAAATTCAAGACCAAACAAAAAGAGATAGAATGAAAGTACAACAACAGAAAAGAGAAGTTAGGAAAATGAAGGAAAGAAAAGAAATAATGTAGGCAGAAAAAAATCAGTAAAAGGGAAAAAAAGGGGTGGGGGGAGGAAGCAAAGGAAGGGGAAACACAACAAACAAGAAACAAAAGAGCAGCAAATAAAAAAAATAAAATAAAATAAAAAAACCAAGGGAAAACATCCTTCCCTGAGTAAAATAAGGACAAAAAGAAAAAAGGGTAAAAAAAGGAACCTTTAAAAAAATAACAAATTCAAGAAAATCTAAAATAAAAAGAATGCCTATATGTTCCCTCTCATAAGGTATCAGCTGGATGCCTGATAAGTCAGTTGATCATTTCTCTACTTCTCTAAGGAGACCAGGGAATTGAATCAAGGGCCTCATACATGCAAGGCAGTAATTCCTCCACTGAGCTAAACTGTCTTCTTATGTTAATCAGCCCTCAGAAAGCTATTTGTCTCCTTTCCCCCAGGCATTTCATTTTAGACTACAGATTTCTAGAAGCCTGTTGATAAGGCACCTGTCCCATCCCCTTTCTAATTTAATTCCTCTCTTTCCCTGGGCTGCTGGGCATGACAGTTTGCCTGAGCAGAAACTCCAACTCTCTCTCTCTTGGGTTGAGGTCCCTTCTGAGATTCAAAGGGGGCTCAGCTGGCCAAACTCACCACAAAAACAACACTGTCCACCCTCTGTCAGACTCCTCTTCCACCTAGGGAATGACCTGTCCCAGTCTGTTGGCAGCATTGAGGCAGGGGCTCTACCAAGTCTAACTGCCCTGAGGGCAGGTTATATGTGTCTTTTCCAGACACAGGGGTGAGCAACTCATCGTTTTCCTTTGGCTTCTTTATCTTTCCAGGAATCTCCTAGATGACTCAGAGAACCTTCCTGTTCTGTATATAGCCAAAGCAGTTCCTTTAGATAGGTCCCTGCTTTCTCTCCACTTTTTTTTTTTTTT